>JAKCWB010000075.1:0-41179 GCA_022388445.1 Zophobas atratus | reverse complement strand
GGGTTTTATCACGGGAATTGAAGGGAAGTCAATGTGAGAGCTAAGCATGTAGTATTTCATGTGGAAAGGGCTTTAAAAGAAAAACAATTTGGTTAAAAGGGGGGAAGGGTTTTGTTTTGCTGTTTTTTTGGGCACCTCAGTTAACTTTAGCAGGGGGCAAAAGCAAAAAAAAGCCTTTTGAAACAATAAATTTTGAGGGAAAAAAAAGTTTAGCATGACTTGTCATAAGGAATTGTGGGTTTTTGTACAGTAGTTTTTCTTTTTTAGGGAAAACCCACTCGATAAAAAGCCCAAGTTGGTTAGCCCGGGGAAATTCTAGTACTTTACCCCAAAGGGTTTGGGTTTGCGGTAGTTGAAATGGCAATCAAAAATTTAGAACCCAACCGAATTTTTCGGTTGCCTCGCTATGCCGCAGGTACCCCGTGCGACTGTATGTTTGTTCATGTATTTTTTAAAATAAAATATCTACTTTAACAATGGGGCCTTCTAACCTTTTAAAATTTTTTGGGACACATTTTTTTCCCCCAAAATAAGTAAAAGGTCAAAAAAACCAAAACAAATTTAAAAATTTTACATTTGGGAGGGGGTTCTTTAGAAAAGATCGCCGCATAAAAAATTATTTTAATTGTTTCTTTTGATTTGTTTAAAAACCCTTAATTTTTTTTTATTTTTAAAAAGGAAAAAACCTTTTAGTTGTTTGAGAAAATTTTTTGTATTTTTTAAAAAAGATCTATGAGGGCCCAACTTTCCTTTTTTATTATCACTTCCGGTAGAACCGGAAATACGTCTCTTTTTTTTTTTTTATGGAAAAAATAGGTTTTTTTTTTCATAAAGGGAAAAGTTGTTTTTTTTGTAAAAACTCAAAAGCAAAAAAATATTCTAAGATAAATTGGGTTATAAATTTATTTAAAAAAATAGCAAAAAAATTCTTTATTTATTGATAAAGTTTTCAGAAAATTTCCAATTTTCACGGGCCTTTGGGGGTGTGACGAATGAGGCTTTTTTTTCTTTTTGTTGTAAACCAGAGATTTTTAAAAACAAATACCATGGGTTTTGAAGTAGATTACAGTGCCAAAAATTATTTATAAAAACATTGACAAGATACAATAATGGGTAAGAGACAGAAAAAACAATTTTGGGCGTCAGGGGGTGTTTTTGTAAAAAATTTGGGGGAGTATAAGGGTTTTAAAAGAAAAATTTTTACTATTTTGCGAATTTTTTGCTGTTCCTAAAATACACAAACAACAAAGGACTTGGAAAACCCATGCAATTTTACAGTGCTTCTTTTAAAAGGGGTGTCAGGGGTGACGTAAATTTGAAAAGGGTGTGACTTACATCCCTTTGAGTTTTAAAAAAAATTTTGGAAAACTGCATAAAAAAAATAAAATTTATCACAAAAAAGGGAAAAATTTTTAAATTAACGTTTAATATTTTAACTTTTTTTGACCTGAAAAAGATTACTTTTTGGGTTATTTATTATTCAAAAAACATGTAAAAAAAAGAGTTTGTTTTTTTCTCTCTTGATCCGGTTTTTAAAATTTTTGGGGTAATATCTTTTGGGAAAAATAAGTTATGAAGAGTTTGCAAAAGGCGATTTTGACATTATTGAGGTATTTTTTTACTCCTTTTTGTTATTTTGTGGTAATGTAAGAAGGGGAAATTCCGTAAGGGGAAAAGGTGTTCAAGGGGAAAGTTTGAGGTCCTTTTCCCTTTTGGAAAATTTTTGATTAAAAAACCCAGGGGTTTTTTTTAATTTCCTTTAGAGTTTACATTTAACTCCTAATTTTTTTTTTCGTGCTTTTCATTTAAATCCCGTTTAATTTTTTTTTAATTTCATTTTTACATTGCACTCCCCATCGAGACCAATTTGGAATCAATTTTAAAATTTTATTTTAATTTTTAACTTTTGTACGTTCGGTTGTAACCCCCTTTATTTTTTTTTAAATTTTTTTTGGTTTTTCATTCGAAAAATTTTTGATGAAAAAATAGTAGATAATCTTTTTTTTATTTTGTAAAACCAAATATTTAACTTGGGGGTTTTTTGGGTTTTAAAACCCAAAGCTATAAATTTTTATCAAAATGTAGTCAGGGGCGTGCAAAAAAAGCTGATTTTTTATCCAACGCTTAAAATTCCAATGAAAGGGTCGTTTTTAAGTGTTTTTTTATGGCATTTTAAAAAATTCATCCTTCATTTTTTTTTATAAAATTTTTTTAAAGTTTTTTCTTGTGCTTTTTTTGGGGAAAAAAATTAAAATTTGGGAATAAAACCCAAAGGGCACGAAGAGCAAATTAAAAGTGTTAGCAGGTTTAAAAAAAATAATATTTTATTTCAGCAATTTTTTTTTTAAAAACCCAAAATATTTCGGGGTTTAAAACACTTTAAGCTTTTGATTTTCAAATTTCCCAAACTTTTTTAAATTTTTTAAATTCACTCAGGCTCATTTGTTTTTGGAATTTTACCGTTTAGTAGCTTAAAAAATTGCCCACTCATCCCCATTTATTTCTAAGTGATTTTTTAAAAATGTAAAATTTCCCTCAAAGAATTCCATTTTTAAATCTTTAAAAATAAAAAAATTAAAAGGGGTTGTGTAACAAAAAAGAAAAAGGGGTTTTTAAAAATTTATTTTTTTTTATTTTTTGGGAATATGATTTAAAAAAAAAAATCACTTGGAACATCTTTTTTCTTTTTTATATGAATCGTTCATTGTTATAAAAAACTAGAGTTCTCGCTGTTTTTTACTGGGGTTACAGTCCACTCTTATTAGTTAGATTTTAATTATCGGGAATGTTTTTGCTTTTTTTTGTGGTTCAAAAACGGTAATCTTCCATTAGATTGTTGAAAATTCTAGTTAAAAAAATTGCCAATAGGATGTTAAAATTTTTTCTTTAAAATTTTTTCTTTGTTTTGATAAATTTTTTAATTTTTAAATTATGAAACCCTTTTTGGAATATATTGTTATTTTTGACTTTTTGCTATATTTACTTATTTTTTTAAAAATTTTAAAATTAGAAAGTTTGAATTTTTAAAGGGCCCAAAAATAACTTTGTATACACTTTTTTACTGCGGGAAGAATAAATTGACTATGATTTATGATTTTCGAGCTATTTTGCACACAGGAAAAAATTTAAAAAATTTAAAACCGCGGGGTTGACATTACAGCGGGGTTTTATTTAGTTTCTATTTTTAAAACCCGCCGCAAAATCGGGGCAAAAAATTCTGGAAATTATGGGGGCCTTTGGGGGATTTGGGGGTTTTTTTGATAATTAAAAACGGTGGTTATAAAAGGGTTTCCCCTTTTAGTTCAGGTATGGGTGGGGTTGGTATAAATTAAAAGTAAATTGTCAAGCGATTTTTTTAGTAGTATTTTAATTTCTTAAATTTTTTTTGCTCAAGGGAAAAGGGAATTCATAATTTCAATTTTGGGATTTTATTTTGTTGGGTATGTGGTAAAAGACGTTTTGGCGCATGGTGCGGAAACCCCTCTTCTTTTTTTGGATATTTTGCGTGGGAACTTAGATGTTAAAAGTTGCGAAGGGAAATTGTTTAAATGGGGGTAGCGGAAGTGGGGTCGTAAGCAGGATGTTCTTTAATTTTTAAGTAAAAAAATTTTCTAAAACATTTAAATTAATCTGGGTTTAAAAACAAAAAATTTTAAATGAAAGACGAATGTTGATCTTTTTAAAAAAAGTTCATGTCTGTGACAGGTTTTCTTGAATTTTAAATTTTTTTTGGGGGGTCTTAGTTAATAAATTAAAAAAGGGCGGGTTTCCCATATTAGTATTTAATTTATTTTTATTTTATTAAACCCTTTGTTTTTTAAGACTAAGAAAAAGCTTTTTGATTTCAAATTTCGGGGTTTTTTCCAAAAAAAAAGTTTTCTCCTTTTATAAATTTTTAAGACATCAACATAAAAAAACTTTTTATTTTTAGGCGGGAAACTGCCGAAATGCCAGACATTATCCCCCTGGTTTAATATGGGGCGTCGCAGGCTTTTTTCCCGTTGGGGCTGTAGAACCCAAAAGTTAATGCCAAAAAAATTCATTCAAATTTAAACCCGGGGGGATGTTGTCATAGGTCTTCCATCTTCAGGTGTCCTTTGTAAGGTTTTTAGTTTAAAATTTGAAAAATAATTTAAATTAGCGGAGTGAATTATACGATAAAGCCCCTTTAGAAAAAAGGCAAAAGTTTTGGTTTGTTTATAAATAAGTGGAGCCCAATTATTTATAATTCATTTTTGTTTTTTCACAGGAGAAGATTTTTAACACCAAAAAAAATTTTTTGTTAAAAAAAATAATTTCCAGCCCTTAAGACGGGGAAAGTTAAAAAGGGTTTCGTCACATAACGGGGGGGGTTTTGATGAAAATTTCCCCCAATTTTTTCCAGGCCCTTTGGGGTGGAATTGGATGAAACCGTGGGATTTCCCTTTTTTTTCCCTGGTTGGAAAAAGCGGGATGGGTTTGTTAATATTAAAATTTAAAAAAATTTAAAAAAAAATGGATAATTTGGTGGTGTAAAAACCAAAACCCGGGTTTTTGCGCACTTTAATTTTGGCATTGGTGGAGGTTTTTATCTTTGATGGGAAACATGAACAAAAAGTATTAAAAAAATATCGTGCGGATGCGACGAAAATAGGTACCCGGGGGTTTGCCCCAAATTAAAAAACCTGGGAGGTAACAGCAATTTCATTTAAATTTTAAAAAAGGATTTTCATTTATACAAAAAATTTCAAAACCGGGGAATTTGTTAGTTAGTTTTCGAACCGCGCATCCCGTGATAATAAAAAATAGTTTATAATTGTGTGTTTAAAAATTTTTTTAAATTGTGGAAAGCGGTTTTACTTTGGTCGTAAAAAAGCAAAAACCCTAAAAAAAGCGGGGGACTTTACAAAACAATTGCGTCAAAGTCTGACTGTTTCAAAAAACATATTTGTTAAAGGGGAAAAAAGAGAAAAAAAAAAAAACCACCTTCAATTTCCAAGTAAAGCGAATAAGGGCATTTTTGGGAATTTTTTCTCCCTTAGATTTGTTGCACCCCGTTGTCGTTTCTTTGGTGTGTCTAAAAACAGGACAACCCATTTCATAAAAAATATTTAAATAAAGGGTTTAAAAACACAAAAAAAATTCTATAAATTTTAAAATTTGGTTTTTTAATAAAAATTTAAAAATACAAGCTTTAATTTAATTTTTAAAAAGCATATACGAAACTTTTCCCCTATTCTCATTTCCCCAGATCCCTTTTTTATTCGATTTTTTTGGGAATTTTTAGATCCCTTTTCGAAGCTTTATTAAACTTTATTCGAAGACCCTTTTTTCGTCCTTTTTGGGAAAAAGTGGTCTTTAAATTTTTTTTGGGAAAAAAAACATTTAATCAAAAAAACGAAATAAAGGCGCTCCATTTTACCCTTTTCCCAGAAGGTTTGCCCCAAAATACTTTTTCCAGGGTTTAAATTCCCCGTGGAGTCCATTTTAAAAATTTAACAAAAATTTTCTTTGCGTTATTTAACTGACCTTGTATTTGATAAAAATTTTACATTACGTTTCATGAAACTTTCCCGTTTTTTTTTTCAGAAATTTTTTAATTTTTCTTTTTTGTAAGCTTCTTTTTCGGTATAAAAAAAAGCATTTGGAGGGACATTTTATTCTAAAATTGCTTTTAAACCAACAAAAACCTTTCAGGAAAAGCTGCTAAAAAAATTTTGTACTGACTATTTTTAAACAGTCCCACTTTTCCAATATTAGATTGTTTATTTTTAAAATTTTTTTTTTAGCGACGTTTTCGTTGGTCTTTTCCCCCAGCGGGGCGTTTGGGTTCCCAAAATAACTAGGTATAGCAATCTTTTTTTCGGGAAATTTGGGACAGTGAGGGGTTTTTTCTTTTTTTTTCCCCTTTTTTTTTTTCAAACCAAAAATTAGACGAATTTTAATTTTTTTGCCCTTTTTTCTTGCCCCCACAACTTGTTTTTGGGTTTTGGCAATAGTGTTGGCTGAAATTTCTTTTCTTTTTGGCTGTTTTCAAAAATTTTTTTTCAAGTAATCTTCTTTTTTTTTCAATAATTCTTCTTCTGACGTTCTTTTTTTTTCGTCTTCTATTCCACATTTAGTTTAAAGGGAATATAAAAAACCCTTATAAAAAAACACAAAATTTAATTTAAATTTAAAATTATCCCAAAATGGCAACATTTTTTTTTTTAAAGTTACTCAGTTTTTTTTTCTTTATTTATTTTTTATCAAAACCCAAACCCCAATTTTCAACTTAAAAAAAATTTTGTTTTTCCCGTGACGTAAAATGTTGAGTTTTGGGACTTTTCCAAAACAAAATAGCCTGTAGAAGATAAGATCAAAAAGGAGGGGTTTGGAAAAAAAATGCCTTATAAGTAGTCTTTTAAATTACCATGAGGAAAGTGCAGTTTTTATAGTTTGAGAAAGGGACTTTACGATTGGAAAAAATATTTAAAATTTATTGTTGTAAAGGGAACTTTCTAAGGACTTAAAAGATTTTCTACCTTGCTTGTACGGGATCCCGCATTTTCTTATGTCAAATTTAAAAATTTTATTTTTTTACAGCCTGCAAAAACCCTTTATTACAGTTCCCGTTTATAACTTAATTGAAACAAACGAAAATTGAAATTGTGAATATCAATTTTTTTTAAAAGCTCATGGTTACAGTTACAAACCTTTTTTTTATCTCATTCCCCAATTTTAAAAATTTTGATCCATTAGGGTGGAAATTCCCTACATAATTTGTTACCATAAAAGTACGTACAATCTAATGGCAACTCCTCAGAAAAATATAAAAAAATTTTTTGGATTTTACAAATTTCAAAACCCTTAAATTTTTTTTAAATTTTTATTTTTTATTTTGTTTTATTTTTTCTTTTTAATTTAGGGTTTTTTTCTCCCTTGGATGCAAAACCGTTTTTTGTTTTCGAAGCAAACCCAAAATTTTTTTAAAAATTTTATTTAATTTTTTTTTTCACTTATTTATAAACTTTTAAAATAGAGAATCTGGGGCAAATCCCAAAATGTATGGGAGATGTCATAACTTTACCTTTATTACATTTTTGGAGTTCATCACCTTATATTTTGGTTTGTCTTTTTAAGTAAGTGTAAAATGCAAAAATTACTCCCTTTTTTTTTTCATATTTTTATGAAATGAGGTTTCCCTTTTTTTCTCCTCTGTTCTTTCGATTTAAAAAATACAAAAATCCAACTTAGTTTAAAACTTATTCTTAACCCAAAATTTTTTTTTACAAAAACAAGGATCGGGGAAGAATTTTCAAAAGTACTAGAAGCCAAAATTTAAACCATTCGTTCCTACCCTTGTGTCCAAAAAAACACCCCAAAAAAAAAGAGTTGGCGTTTTAATTTTTGGCAGTGGAACTAAACTGCAAGCTTTTAATTTATGGGACTCAAACATCAGATACCCCGGGGCTGGAAACGTCCTTTGTAATCCCCAAACAAGACCCAAAGTTGAAGGATGGGAATTTGAGCAGTTCGGGCCCCATTCCAACAAAATATAAAGGGAAAAGACTACCCCAAAAACGAAGATTTCGATCAAGCCCTCCACAAAGATCTGGTCAGGGCGGGTGTCGAAAAATTTTCTGTTTGGCTGGCTTTTTGCGGTTTTTTAAAGGAAGTTCATTCCAAAAGGAAAGGGCCCAAAATCATCAATATACTTTCCCGTCTTCTTCCACTGTTCAAAGGGCCCCCTGCACAAAAACAAGGGCCCCCGACGCGGGAGTCCCAGGAGGGATGTTTTCGGTTTCTTTTTTTAGAGGAAAACCGTAGATGGAGGCAAATTATTACGCAAGAAAAATGTGCCGATTGAATTAAATTGGGGCACAGAAGGGAAAAATTAACGGGGGAGGATTAAAAAGGGCCCAAAAATTAAAAACTTTTCCGCGGGCTTTTGAATGGGGGAGCCAAGAGGAAATAAAGATTGGCGATGACAATAAATTAGTTTTTAAGCTATAATTTTTAAACCCTTTATGTACATTTAAAAAACAATAAAATTGTTTTGTTATAACGTGTTTTTAAAATGAATTTGTTTTTCCCTTTTTTGCGTTCCCTTTTTCAGCGTGAAAAAGTCTGAATTAAGTGGCTTTATCTGCAGTTTTAAATTCTGTGCTGTATCCAAACTTACCCCTTTCCTGGGCAGGGGACAAAAAAATTTTAAGGTGGTACATTTTTATTTTTTCAACAAAGGTCATACCTGGGGTTTTAAGATGTTGAAAACAACACTCCGAAGTGCAACAAAAAAAAAATGGGAAATGAAGGGAGTGCCAAAAAAGGCTGAAAATGGGAAATTGAGGGAAACTCTCGAAATTATTAAATTTAAAATGTTGATAGCACCCCAAAAGAGCTTCCCTTTACAAAAATAGGGCCAAAGTCTATCAGTTCCCGAAAAGTTTTTTAGGTTTAAAAACTTTTAAAAGTAACAGGTATTCCTCACGATAAAACTAAATTTAAATTTTTTTTTTATGTTTATAATTTCTGTTTTTTATTAACCCCTTTTAAAATAATATGCTTAAAAGGGGGTACTTGTTTTATTATGGTTTATTGATCAAATTATTTTAAAAATTTTCTACCCCTATACGGTACAAAAAAAAATTGGTCTAAAAAGTTTAAAACAGTATTCCCTCGCTGTCGGAAATTGGGCCCACTGCATGCCCATTGTGTTTTTTTTTTTTTCATTACATTTTTGTAGGGGGGGAATTTAAAAAAAAATTGCGATGACGTCATAAACCATTTTTGAAAGGACACGTTATCGTTGGGATTGATGTAGTGAAATTACTAAGAAAAAAATTATTATATTTCAAAGTTTCGGGAAAATAAAATTGGGTCTTTTTGGTATTGTTTTGTAAAAATCAATAAAAAAAACGAAAAAAAATTTACTCCGTTTTACGTATCAGAGGCAACTGAAAATCGTGTATGTTTACATTTTTTAATTTAAGAGGGAAAAGGCGTAACAGCATACGTGGAGTCAAACAGGGGAAAACTGTAAAAAAAAAAGCCCATCGGTTTTTTTTTTGGGGATTTCCCGTTTTAATTATAAAAAAACCTTTTTTTAGGTTTTTATTTTAATTCTTGACGGTGAAATTCAAAAATTGGGTTTTGATTAAAAAAACATGTTATTTACATTCGGGGAACCCAAAGTGAGGCATAAAAAAAAATGCAGTTTCTGAAATTTTTAAAAAGTCGTTAAAAATTAACCCGTGCTACCCTTATGTTTCAACCGATTTTTTTCCTTTAACAAATTTTGTGTCTCCCAAAATTTGGGGTTGGGTTTTTGGGGTTAATTCTAATAAAAAGTTTTTCCTTTTTTTTTAAAATCAAAAAAAAAATTGCTTCTTAATTTTTTTGAACCCCTTTTAAAAAAATCAAAAAAATATAAATTTGGTTTGATAAATACAATTTACAAACCTATTTTTTTTGCTTTTTTAGATAGGATTTATTCAGAAAAATTTAAAGGGTGACGTCTTTAAATTTTTTTTTAGGGGGTTAAACAAATACATTTTGAAAAAAAGTTTACCATGCTTTTTAATAACCTTAAAATTTTCCCCAAGATTTCAAAGCATTGGGGTTTGAAATTTCCCTGATTAAAATCGATAAAAAAAAATTTTCACCCCTTCATTTTTTTTTTTTGGTCCCCCTGCATATGCAAACCCAAAAATTTATGAAGGGAAATGAAAATCAAAAAGTTACGGACTATCTATTTTGTACTTTTAGATCGTTTTATTGGGCAAATTTTTGAGCTGACGTCATTTTTTTTTTGTAGAAGAAAACCCAAAATTATTTTTTGGCAAAAAATTTATTATGCTTCTAAAAATTAAAAAACATCGCGGGTTTTTAAAAGCTTTGGGGTTTTTTAGTTCCTGATTAAATCAATAAAAAAATTTTTTCGCTTTTTTTTAAATTTTTTTGAGCCCCCCCTGTATATGCAAATCGAAAAAATTTTGAAGGGGGGGAATGATAAATCAAAAGAAGAAAATTCACCATTTTTTTTTCCATTTTAGATGGTTTGTTTTTCAGAAAAAATTTTGTGGGGGGACGTCAAAAAATTTTTTTTGGGGGGAGGGAAAAAATTTACTTTTTGATAAAAAAATTTTACCTTGTTATGAAAATTTTTAAAAAATATCTTCAGATTTCGAAGAATTCGGTTTTTTTGTTCCGGGTTTTAAATTCAGAAAATTAAATTTACGCTTTCATTTATTTTTTTGGGTACACCTGATATGCAAATTCCAAAAAATTTATGAATGGAGTGATAGTTAAAAGTACAGACTGATCATTTTTTTGTCATTTTAGTTTTGATTTATTGGGGCAAATTTTCGAGCTGACGTTCATATTTTTTTGGGGAGGGAAAGCAAATATATTTTGCCCTAAACATTATTATGCTTTTTTTTCCCTTAAAAAATCTGCAAGAGGGTCGGAATTCCTTTTTTGTATTCCTGATTAAATCAATAAAATATTTTACGCATTCTTTTAAAATTTTTTTTGAGTCACTTGTATATGCAAATCCAAAAAAAAAGGAAGGGAAAGGTTTTTTAAATACAAGTACAGGTCATCATATTTTTTTTCTTTTGATTGGGATTTATTCGGCAAACTTTCGAGCTGACGTCAAAAAAGTTTTTGGGGGGGATAAGCAATATATTTTGACTAAAAAAATTTATTATGCTCTTTATGCCTTAAAACATCTGCGATTTCAGGCATTGGTTTTGTAGTTCTGTTAAATAAAAAAAAAAATTTATTTACGCTTTCATTAATTTTTTGAGTCACCCTGTAATGAAATACCCAAAAAAATTATGAATGGGCGATAGTTCACAAGTCAGATAAATAAATATTTTGTCCCTTTTTAGATATGATTTTTTCCCACAAACTTTTGAGCGGGACGTCTTTAAAGTTTTTGGGGGGGATAAGAAATTTTTTTTTGAAAAAAGTTTTATGATGCTCTTTTGGGCCTTTAAAAAACTTTGCCTTTTAAAAAGAAATTCGGGTTTTGAGTTTAAAAAATTTAAAAATTTTTCAAAATGTTTTTTTATAATTTTGTTTTTTTTTCCCAAAAATTTCTGGAGTTTCGGGTGAAAATTTTTTTCAGAGTTGTAAACCTTGTGTAGGATATTTTATTTTTATCCCAATTAAAAACCCCCCATTTCTATGTAAAATTTTTTAAAGGGGACGTCATCGAATTAGGGGGGGGGATGTTTTGACAAATTTTGGTTAGCTTTTTAAACCATCTACATGATATTTTTAATTTAAGATGTCCAAAATTTTAAAAAACAATGGGTTTCGGTATTTTCGGAGATTATCTGCCCTAAAAAAAACCCGGGGGGGCGGGCCCCCGGACGAAGACGGACAGACGGACGGACGGAGGGGACGGAAAGAGGGAAAATTTGGGAGACCTATTTTTAGTTTCTGGGGGTATGAAAGATCGAGAAAAGGGTTAAATTTTGAGAGTGGGGCCAAAGGACTCGTTTAAAATTTACTTTTTGCTTACGCTGGGGAAGAAAAAAAAGACAAAACAATTAGGGGGCGTTATAAAATTCCCTTTAGCAGAATTCTAGTTTCTTGGAAATTGTGGAAAATCTTATTTGTAAGTAAAACTCCCCCTTTTTAAGTTTTTCTGTGAGGGAAAATTTTTATTAATTTAAAAGCAGCATGAAATTTTTTGAAATTTTTAGAAAATGCTGGAAATTTGTATGAAAAAAATGACATTGTGAAAAAATCAACAAAAAAAATTTTTTTGAATATTAATATTTCATAATAAATTTTTTGGGCCTCTGCAACATAGTGCTGTGTAGGGTTTCTTTCAGAGGTAATTTTCCCATCATTTTCGGGTTGGTTTACTCAAACAAAAATGGGGTAAAAAAAATGGGTTTAAAAAAAAAACCTGCTTTTTTTTTCTCTTTATAGTTTACAAAAATTAAGAAAAAAATTAAAAAGAAAAAACGTGTCAAGGTTTTCAAATTTTAAAGATTGGGTTTTTTTCCAAAGGGAATCAAAACAATTTTTTCCCATTTGCTGTTTGATTTTTTGGGAAAATAAAAAAATAAAACATTTTCCCTCTGGAAAAATTGGGTTTTTGTTTGAAAAAAAATTTAAATTATTAGGAGTTTTTTTTTAAAAATTTAGTAAAAATTTTAAGGGTGTGAGTTCATTTAATAAATTAGAAAGTTGTTTTATGGCTTTGAAAATTCCCAAAGAAAAAAAAACAAGTCCAACAGGGGTTTTAAACCCAAGATCCCGGGGCATCTTTGAATTTTCTCAAAATTTTATTTTTGAAATTTTAAAGACTTATACGGAAGACCTGAATAATTTTAAAAGTGCGAACGGGATCCCAAAAACAGCAACAAATTTTAAAACCTCCTACAAACCCAAAAAGAATTCTGAATCCCCGGCCCCTCATTTGCTTTTTGGGAATTTATGTGATGTAAAATTTTAAAAATTTTTTTTTAAAAGGGAAATAATTATACGATTTTTTAAAAATTACGGGAAATTTTTAAGAAAGGAAAAAATAAAAAAAAAAAAAAATTGTGAAATTTTTAAATTTAACAAAATTTTTGGGATATTTATCAAAGATTTAATTTTATTTAAATTTAGTTTTTAATAAAAAATTTCTTCTGTAAACTGCCCTTAAACCCGGGTTTTTAATGTAAAAAATGATTTAAGGGGCATTTACTGAACTGTCAGGTGTTCTTAGGGAAATTTCATTAATATTTGTTTTAAAAAATTTACGGGAATAGTTACATCTTCTATTACTTGTATGGAGGGAAATTTTTATTTAAAAGTCAATCACGGTTAAAAAAATAAATTTGAATTTTATCAAAAATTATTTTCCCTTTTCTTCCAAAAAACGAAATTTAATTTAAAATTTTTTTTAAAGAAAATGTTCCCCTTAAATTTTGAGCAGAATGGTTTTTCAGATCAATGAATTTTTTTCTAAAATTTTTTTTTAAACTGTAGGTATTATTATTAAAACAAAAATTTTGAATTTGTAAAAAAATTAAAAATAATTTTTATGAATAAAACGAAGACATATTTTCTGAAATTTTTTGAAGAAAAATTTCTTCCGCCTATTAAATATTTTTCCCGTACACATAAAAATAAAATTATTTTTAAAATTTAACCTTTTTTTAATTTTTTTTAAAAAAATTTTCAAAACTTTAACTCCCAATATTTAGATCCCGATTAAGTGTAATTTTTAATTTTAATACGCAAAATTTAAAAATTTTTGTATTTATTGCAATTTCCCAAAGCGCCGAAATTTTTATCTCATACGCTAAAATCCAGTGTGTCCCCGGGATAGTTTTAAATTAAAAAAATTTTTTTTTCTTTTGGACAAAATTTTAACATAATATAACAATCAAAATCACAAATCTTTTGGTCCTGTGGTTGAAAAATTAAAAAAAGGGGATCGAGTATTATTTTTTTGAAATAATATAGTTAAAACAGAAGTAATTTTTTTTTTCTAGCGGGAAACACTCCTAGGGGGCGCACTGACTACGACTTGTGGACCAAAATCAAAGGGTCCCCCCTACTCCCATAAAAAAACACCTTATTTCTTAAATTGGGGGGTTTTCAGCGGTGGATTTAATCCCCCATACTGTTTGTGTTTAAAATTTCTTATCATAAACAGTTGCAAAAATAAAACGCCAGAGGACTACTTTAACAACAAACGGGCTTTTCGATTGGTTAGGGCACCCCGCAAAATGGGGAACAGTAGCCACGTACTGTATTTTCGCCTTTCACGTGATCAAACCTAAATTGGGGAATTTTTTTTAAAAAAACACGAAAAAGAATTTGAAATTATTGGGTTTTCCAAAAATCGCAAAAGTTCTTAAAAAAAAATTTCAAAATTTCCCTTATGTCCTAATTTTTTCTTTAAATTTTTTGTGAGTTTTACTTGATCGTTTTTTCCCCTAGAATTGAAAAATGCTATTGGGAAACCCTAAAAATTCCCCAGTTCCCAGAAAAATCTGTTTCGCACCTTTTTAGGGAACCCTTTGTGGTGTCATAAAACGAAATAAAACAATATGCCCTTTGCCCGAGGTCATCCCCCTTTTTGTATAAATTATATGAACTAAAATAAAAATAAAAAAAAAAAACTCTCGAGGGAAAGTTTAAAACTGTAAGGTTTTTACTCCACCCAAAACCCAAAAAAACAAAAATTGTTGTGGCATTTCACCGACCTTTTTGGAAAAAATTTTTAAACAAATTTTTATCCTTTTCCCTCCCTTCCCCCGCGTTAAAAAATTTTGCGTTGTTGGGAATTCCACTTTTCGATGTAGTTTTGTCTAAATTTGCCAACGTGGGTTTGGGGAATGCGTTAAAAATTTTTGTCTTCGGTGTGTCAGGGAAAAACGTTGTAGCATTCCGGGCACATTTTCCCCTTTTTACATGATTATTCAGAAAAACTTTATGACGATAAGGCGATTGGCTCGTCAGGGAAAAACCAGAAGGGGGATTTATTCAAGCGCTTTGGGCAAACGTGGGATAATTTCATAGACGAGCTTCACGATTCGGGCTTGGAAGGGGAAAATTTTTTAAACTGCTGCCAGATGGGAAGTCAGTTTGCAAATAGCCAGGGTAGGTTAAAGATGTGTTTGATAATTTTTGAAAAATTTAAATTTCTAGCTAGTAGAATGAATTCCCTTTTTCTGCTTTTTTTGCAATTTTGATGCTACGAAAAGGGTTTTGGAAAACCCCGTGATGGCAGAGCAAAAAAAATTCCCCCCCCCCCCGTTTATACAAAACTTTATTCGGGTTCTTTAATTTAATAAAATATGAAAAACCCTTTGGGAAGATAAAAAGGGTTAAAACATTTTTTAGATAAAAATAATTTAAAAAAAAAGGGCAAATTTTTGGATTAGCAAACCCTATTGTTACAAAGACTTTAAAAACCCAAGTCATTCCAAATGTAACCGGGAAAAAAAATGCAAAATTCCCAAAAAACCTTTTTTATTAAAATTTTTAAACTATGAACTTTTTAAAAAGAATTTGTTTTTAGTTTAAAATTAAAAATTTTTTTACGAAACTAAAAAAAAATTTCCCTAGGTCCCTTGACTTGCAAACAAAATTTTTTAAAAATTGAATTTACCCCAAAGAAAACAATTGAATCAATTTACCTTTAGATTTATCTTCACCCGACCGAAAATGTGCGTTTCAAAAATAACGAATAATTTCACCCTTTTTTTTTCCAAATTTATCTTGATAAAATATTTCAAAATCTTTGCCGGGTTGATCGTTACTTGGGCTCACTTTCCGGTTTTTGAAGTCCTAACACCTCCACTGCTTCTCCCTTTGGGGGTTTCCCAAAAGGCCCCTTCGTTTTGCCTAAAAACATTTAAATAAAATTACAGGATTTTTTTTTATTTGTTTAAAATTTCTTTTCCCCTGAAAACCCTTCGTCACTTGTTTGGGTTAAATTTTTAACCTAAATTTTTTTTATTTTTCAGGGTTCTTGTTCGGCGTCCGAATCTTTATCTTTTTTTTTCTTCTTCATTTTTTTTTTCTTGGAAGGGATTTATCTTTTCCCTTTTTACTTATACTGAAAGACTGTGTGAGGGTGTCGCCCAAAAAAAATTTGTTTCAACTTACATTATTCAATGCCAAAATGAAGAAAGAAAACCAACGTCTTTTAGGTTTTTTTGGGGAAAAATCCCCAAAAAAATGTTTTTCCCCCTAGAGAAACCAAATAGACAGAAAACTTCAAGGCGAATCAAGCCAAAAACCCAAAAATTGTTAACCAAAAAACCCCGAAACCGCAAAAATCCAAAATAATACCTTTTGCCTTTAAAGATTAAAAAAATGGGTTTGTAAAAGAATTTTAAAAAATTAAAAAGCGTGGTTACCGAAAAACTTGGGGGCCACAAAAAAGGGAAAAGACAAACCCCATTGCTCCAAGAAAATAACAAAGGGTTTCCCATTATCCGTTAAAGGAAGGGGGATGGGAAACATAAATCCAAACATATGCATCCCAAATTTCCCCAACAAATTTTTTTGGTTTTTTTTCATATCTAATCAATTTTTTTTTTTAGGTTTTTTTTTTTTGGCTAAAATTTACAATTTTTGACTTTTTTATAAATTTTTTTATTAAAACAACCTGTTGTTCCTTTTCTTTCCATTCACGGGGCGCTACTTTCGCTTAGGAACCTTTTTTTTTCTTTGATTTTTTTCCCTTTTTTCCCCGGGTTTTAATTTTTTTCTCTTTTTTTTTTTCCTTTTTGTTTGATTTCCCAAACTGGTTTCTTTTCGGCTCTATGATAAAATTTATTTTACTAACATTAAGTGGAGATAATCAAAAGATGTCTTCGCGGTTTTGAAGAATGGTTCATCCCCTGGGCCCATTTGTTTTTAGAGAGGTTCCCCCGGGGTCTCTTGGTGCAAGGTTTTTCAAAAATTTTTAAAAATTAATGCTCACAAACACGGTAAGTTGAAGTGCAACGAAAAAAAAAAAAAACAAAAAAAAATTTTTCTTTCATCCCAAACCCCGTGAGCTGTTTTTTTTGAAACAAACCGGTTGGTTTTTTGGGATTAAAAAAAATTAAAAAAAATTTAAAAGGGGAAAAGGTGGAAAAGGGAAATAAAAAAAAAAAAAAAATTAGGGGGAAAAAACAAAATAAACAAACCCAAATTGGGGGTAATTTTTGGAAAACTAAAAAAGGGGGGTTAAAAAATTTATAAAAAAAAAAAAAAGGGGGTTTTTTTGGGGGGGTTTTTTTTTTTTTAATTTAAATTAAGGGGGGGGGAAAACCATAAAAAATTTAAAGGGGAAAAAGGGAAAAAAAAAAAAAAACATTTTTTTTTAAAGGGGTAAAGGGCCCCGGGAAAATTTGAAAAAAGGGGGAAGAATAAAAAATTGAAAAAGAAAAAAAAAAAAAAAAAAAATTTAAAAAAATGGGGAAAACAAAGCAATTGTTACTTGGGGTTGGTACATTTTTTTGGGTTAACGTTATTCAATTTTTTTAAAATTTTTCAATAAAATCTAAGGGGCCCCAAAAACCCCACCATCAATTGGGTTTGAAATTGAAAACCCAAATAAATTTTTTTGGAAACAATGTAACGTAATTTTCTGGTAGGGAAAATTATACAAATTTTTTAATATTTACAATAAAATTTAAAAAAAGGGGGAAAGGGACAAAAAAAGGCAGGTTTATAGGGGAGCGGCGGGGACGGGTTTTAAAATTCATAGGCGTGAAAAATTTTGTTGGGGATTTTTGATAAAGGGTCGAGATTTTGAAAACCCCCAACAAGTGTTCCCTCGAGTTTTTAAGTACTCGAGCCCAGGGATAATGTTTATTGCACTGAAATAAAAGCGATACAAAATGGGAACCAAAAGAAATTTATTGGGCGAAAAGTTTGGTCGATAGGGTGTTGCGCTGTTTTTGTGCAGGCTTTTGGGCTGGTTGACTTTTTTGGAACTGGTTTTCGTCTCTCTGCTCAGTTCATGAATTGTTTTTTGCTCATTTTTTTTTTTTTTAATTTAAATTTAGTAAACAGTTTTAACCCCCAAAAAAAATTTTTTTGATTGAATTAAATAAAATATTTTCAGGGATTTTTTTTGGGGGATATAAGCAAATTTTAAAAATTATGTAAATATTACCACAGCAAAAAAACACTGAAATTTTAGGGCATTTTTTAAAAATAAATATTAATTTAATAAATTTTGGTGTGTCTACCCCTTTTGGGGAGCTTTTTTTTAATTACGAAAAATGCTTTTTTAAACCGCAAGCCCTTCCAAGGGGTAAACAAATTTTTGTTTACGAAAAATTCATTTCATATAAGTTATTTCTCTTGTTCTGGGGTTTTAAACGGGGCTTAATTAAAATTGCAAAAAAGTTCCCACTTAAAAAATAATAATCTTTTTTTAAAAAACCCGTATGGAAAAAAAGAAAACTGTAGGTTATTTCTCCCATCTTTTTACCAGGCAAGACAGCGGATTTCCCTTCAAGGGGTGCACAGGCTTGCACTCTCATTTTTTGGGGTTTAATGGTTTGTTCACAGATTAAAAAAACTGTTCTGAGTGCGTCAGTAATTATTGTTTTTTTAATTTTTTCTGAAAAAACGGTTTGCAATGATCATTGCATTGCAGTATTTTTTAAAAAAAATTATATTTTGGTACTCGAAAATAAATACAGTAGTTTGTAAAGGCAGTACTGGGACTATTTTTAAGTCAACTTTCCGGTCGCAAAAAAAAAACTAGTTTTTAACTTTTCCCCTTATTTTATACATGTAGCAAAATCTTCATCAATAAACCACGTTTTTCCAAAACTATAGTCTTGTGTTGTGACCAAATCTGTCTTACTTACTCTTGGGTCCCCAAAAACTAAATTTTTCCCTGAAAAATTTTCCCTTTGTGTTTAAAGGGAAAATTTTGGTTTCTTTTTAATTGGTACGTTTTTTCGCACCCCTTTTAGTACACGAATTCCTCTTTTGATGGTTTATCCACAGAATCTGTAGCCCTGGTTTCCCCTACAAAAGAATAAAAGTCCCATGTAAGTGCAATTTTAACATAAAAACTGTTGCAAAACTCATTTAAAAACAAAACAAACGCCCTTTTCGTAAAGAACAAAAATTGCGTTTCAAATAAAACGATCCAACGTTTTTTAGACAAAAATACGAAAAAAAATCCCCGGCTAAAACCCGCCCAACCAGGTGCGTTTTTTTGTTTTTAAAAATCCCGGGAAATAAAGCTTTGGGACCAAATCGAAAAATTTATTTTCGTGTGTAAAAATCACAGGGGAACTGGTCTCCCTTTCACTCTTGAAAAATTTTATTAAAATTTAAAAATTTACAAAAAAAACCAAAAAAGGGAAAAATAAAGCAAAGGCACCAAATTTCTCAAAAAAACTTGTCAGCAGCCCCCTGGGAAAAAGAAACCCACATTTAGATAAATTTTTTTTCCCCCCATTTTTTGAACGAATTATTCACGTTACAGTTCAAAAATAATGTTTTTTAAAGGGTTTCACGGTATTTAGCACAAAAAACTACTAAATTTACCTCTTTCGTTTTTTTTCCTTTCTTTTTCCCCGCCTTTTTGACAGTTCTACGTTGTTGCGCCCAGTGCCCCCAAAAAATATTTTACATTTAAAAACTGACTTTGTATGGATTACGTTGTCAATGATAGCTTTAAAAGAGCAACTGATGGGTGTTTAAAAATAAAATAGTCGTTTAGGCCAATTATTTTACCTTTTAAAAATTTAAATTTAATGAAAATGGGGTTTTTTTACGGGGCTGGGGGTTACGGGATTTTGGGGGACTGTGATGTCATCTTTTTGGAAAGGGAAAATTCGGCGTATTTTCAAATTGTTAAAATTACTTAAAATTTTATTTTTTATGATTTTTCTTTACAAATTTCTTTGTATTATGCAGAAGAAGGGTTCTTTGGGTTTTTTATGCAAAAAAATTGAAAAACCAATACGTTTCCCCATTTCGAGAAATGCCTTAATTTTACCATTTTTGGCGAAATGTGGAGTACAAGGTAATCATTTTTTTGGGGAAAAAATTTGTTTTTTTTACTTTTTTAAATTGCAGAGTTGTTTTTGGAATTTTGGGAATTCCCGAAAAATTTGATCAAGAGGGGATTCGACGAGCTTATTTGAAATTAGTTAAAAAATATCACCCTGACAGCGGAACAGCAGGGGGCCGACGCGGATTAAATTTTTTAAGTCAATATTTTCGCATTAAATACGGGGGGGGGGGGGGGGGGGGGAAAAAAAATAATATTTTTGTTTCGATTTTTTAAAACCCTTTTAAAATTTTTCTTAATTTTTAAAAATCACGGGAAAGATGGGACGTTGAACATGATACTGTCAGGAACGGACTTTAAGGTAATTGAAATTTTGGGTTTTTTACATGTTATATGTTGGTAACAAAAATATTTTTGCATACAGCGCCACAACACGACAATTTTTTAAGTTATGTTGGGATTGGAATGGGGGCTCCCTTTCAACGCAGAAAACATTTTTTTTACGAAAGGTTTCGTGCAATTCAAGGGGGCTGAAAAAGTTTTAAAAAAATCGTTTATCAAAAAAATTTTTTGGGGGAAAAAAGGAGCTGTTTAGCCAAAAACCTGTTTTTAAAAACAAAAATTAAAAATTAAAAATGGTTTGGACCGCCCTTTTAAAAGGATTTAATTCAAAAAATCTAAAATTTTAAAAGGGGAAATTTTTTGTAATTTGTCTGGCTCAGGGAAAACCCCTTCCCCAATCACCAAAATAGGGGGAAACCTTTGTAGACTTTGTTACTCTTAAAATTTAAAAAGAAGTTTTAATTGACAATGGGTTTTTTCCTGGTGGATTAAATTTACAAAAGGAAATTTGAGAAGAAATACAAGAATTTTTGGAAGGGTATTGCATTGGAAAGTCCCATTTAGGGGTCTTTTCCCCTTTGGGGAAATTTAGATGAAAAAGTAGAAGGGGGTTTAAAATTGTTTGTAAATATGAGAAAATTTACTGATCAGTTTTAATAAGAAAATTTTTCTAAAGGGTTTTTTTAGTTTTTGGGGCCCAAATTTTGGACAAGGGAAATGATCAAATTAGCTTAGAGAATGAAAAACACAAAAAATTTTAATTAATGGATTTCATAGTCAAAAGCGAAACGTCGCCCAAAAAGGGAAACCCCACCCGAGGAATTTGCCGCAACAAACTGAATCAATAATTTGGTTTTTTTATAGATTTTAAATTTTAAGAAATAAGTTTTTGTGTGAGATTTGGGAAAATTTTCTTTTTAAAAAAACTAAAATTTAAAAGTTTTTGTGCAAAGTTTAGGGGAAAATTTTAAATTTGAGCCAAATTTTTTTTTTGTACCAAAATTTTGGGAACAAGAAAAAACTAAAAAAAAAAACAAAAACATGGCTTCCAAGCAAAAAAGAAGTTGAAGTATTAGAAAGTTGGGGAAAAAATCGAGGAGACTGATGTAATTACTTCTTCTTATTTTTAAAAAACCGTTAATTTAAAAAAAAGTAAATTAAAAGGTTCAAAATGAGTCTGTTGTTTTTGTTGGGCAATTTGTTCTAATGAGGTTATCCCCCCTAATGTGGATGATTTTTGGTATTAGAAAAAGGGAAATTTAAGTCAATTTTTCCCGCCGAGCAAGTCTCTGGAGACCAAAAGGTTAAATTTTATTTTGGGACCTTCACTACAGTTTCTTTATTTTTTAAATTATAGCAATTTGGGAAAAAATTCAAAGGGCCCAAAAAAAAAATTCTCTTAAACCGGAGACGATGCCCTTTAAAATCTCAGTACGTGCCCCCGAAACCCCCGTTAAAATACTTAAACGCCCTTTCAAAAAAAAAAACAGAAAACCAAAGATTTAAAAATATTTTTAGCCCAAAAAAAACCCCTTTAACAAAAGGGGGAATTTTGGGTGAAACCGTTTTCGAATTTTTTGGAGGACCGAAAAAATGGAAAAAGAAAGGGAATATATAGTGGCGGGTTTTTTGTTTTAAAAGGTTTCCTTTTGATTTTTTCTTTTTTTAGAATTTGGGATTGTTCCCGTAAAACTCGCTCTGCGGGCTTGGATAAAGTGATACGGTTTTCCCCGGGACCAGATGGGACAAAAAGGTTTTAAACTTTTTTAGAAAGTATAATTTATTGGGTTTTTTTTTTCTTTTGTATGTTAAATTACTCAAAAAACATTTTACCCCTTTTTAAATAATTTTCCAAACTAACATGATATGTGAAAAATTTTAAGGGGGAGGTATCAGGCCCCTAACGCAAACAAAAAATTTCCTTGCAAATACCTCTTGTAAAGACTTGTACAATTTTTACATAGTGCAAAATGTTTGCTGTAAAATTTTTAATTTTAATTGTTTTGAGTAGTTTTTTTTCTATTTAGCAAGGTTTTAAATTACAACATTTATTTCAATTTTATAATTTCTTTTTATGAATTAGTTTAACACGTTTTAAGCTTTTCATACGGGAATTTTCTGGATACAATCGTTGCTGGGTTTTTAGGGGTGTTTTAAAATTAATTTTTGTGTAGAGTTATTTTTTATGGCGGAGAATTGCTTTTTTTTTATACAAAATATGTGTAAAATATATTTTAAGATAAATTTTTTTTATTCAAATTTTTTGATTG
Source organism: Zophobas atratus (assembly GCA_022388445.1). NCBI lineage: Eukaryota > Metazoa > Arthropoda > Insecta > Coleoptera > Tenebrionidae > Zophobas > Zophobas atratus. The sequence continues at coordinate 19,102 of JAKCWB010000075.1, read as the reverse complement.
TTTTGAGAGTTGCGTGTTAATTTTGCTCATTGGGTTTTTATTTAAAGGGTTAAATTATAGTTTTTGGGGGTTGTGCAATTCTTAATTATTTTACGTAATTTTTTTCTGTATGTGTTGTCTTTTTAGATTTTACCAAGAGCCCAAAAGACCAAAATGAAAGAAAAATGATAATTTATTCAATGTTTAAATTTTAAAATTTTAATTTGTCATTGTTTCATAATACGGGGCATAACAGTTTTTTTTTTTTTAATGGTTAACCCATTTCCTTTTTGGGTTTTTTTGTGTTTGCCCCTTTTTTATTTTTGGGTTTTTTACATGTTTTTTTTTAATTTTAATTTTTAATGGTCAGGGTTGAAAACTTTTCATTCAAAAAGCGTAATTTTAGCAAGAAAATTTTTTTTTTATGGGTTATCTTTTGAAATTTAAAAAAACTGGGAATGAATCAAACAGTATTTAAAAAATTTTCGTTCGAAAAGGTTTTTGAAAAAAAACTTGTGTAAAAAAGGTCAAATTGGGGTTAAAAATTTTGGTTTTCCAACGGAAGTTAAAGTTAAAATTTTACCCTTTTCGGGGGGGGAAAGTTGCGATGGGCTTTATGCGATTGGGGGTCCACAAAAGGGATTTTTTTTTTTGACCTTTTATTGTACCTTTTCGCAATTATTACTGGCATAGTTTTAATTTTTTGTTCGTGATTTTTTCATATAATTACTGGTAAATTACTTTGTGTACTTGGTTGTTTTTTGTTTGTTTTGTTATTTAAAAATTTTAAAAGAAGGGATCGGTTTTCAGATACTTAAAATTTAAAACAAGGAAAACCCAAAAAAAGGGCTAAATTGAACTTCATTTTTCTTCCCGTTAATTGTATACATTTCAGTGAAAAATTTGATAAAAATGTTTACTTGCATGGGAATTTCGTATTTTTTTTAAAAAACATTAAAAAAAATTTAAATACAATACTTAACAAAATCCCAATAATTTTAGCATTGTAAGTGTAAACCATAAGGGGGTATTTTAAACAAAAATTTTTTAAGTTAGGGGAAAGAGTTCAAACCCCTAAGGTTTTAAAGGGGATAAATTACAAACCCTGGGCAAAAAATTGGTCGTCGTCAAGCACTGAAAAGGGGCCCTATATTTTTATTTTGTAATTAAATTTTAATAATTTGGGACTGTAGGGGGTGTTTAGTGCTACATACTTTCAAAACATGCTTTTCAAAATTTTCATAAGTAATTCTGATTTTTTTTACAAAATAAAATAACTTTTAATTTAAATTTTAATTTACTTCTTACCTGGGTTTTTTGTTAATCTTTCTTGTCAGTTTAAGCTTAATTGCATTTGTAGTGGGGATTTAAATTAACTCATTGTTGTCTGTGGTAAAAATTCAGTGACAAAATTTGCAATTGTTTTATTTCCCATCATTTTTTTGTTTTACTTTAACAATTTTTCCCGGGGGCATAAAAGTGAAAATAAAGTAAAAAGTGATTTTTTCTTTAGGGATTATGGCTTCAAAGTAATTTTGTTTGGGGTTGAAAAAATCCGTAAAAATTTAAAAATTTTGCGACTTTTGACATATAAAAAAAGGTTTTTTTTTTTAAGTTTAATTTTTTTTTTTTCAGGGACCCCAAATTTTTACTTTCTGCTTGTCCCCTTTAAATAGTACCTAGCTACCCAAAAAAAAGATAGGGTTTAAAGGGGAAAAAAATCCATTCGGTGTTTATAACGGTAACAATTTCTTTTAAAAAGCTTTTTTTAGAGTTAAATACTCTCCCCGTCTTTTTGCTAAATGACCTAATCACTATAAAGTTTTACTAATATGGAAAAATTTAAGGGGTAAAAATTTTTAAAAAAGCAAAATCTTTCAACTTTACATTTTTATAGACATGGATAGATATTTTATTTTTTTTAGGAGTTTAAGTGTACTTTATGGGGTCGAGTTTTGGACGATTAAACGCGAGCGATGCGAGGCGAAATTAAGCTTCGGTACTTTTAAATCACTTAAAAAAACGAATGAAAAAACAATATTTTATTTTCAAACGATTAATTTTTTTGAAAAGATTATTTCCTAATTTTTCTTGCTTCATTTAAAGAGTTGCCTTTATTTCAATTACCGGGGTTTTAAAGGCTGAACAAAACCCCTTTATTTTCACTATTTTTACTCCCGGCGGAGTATAAAGTTTTATTTATCGCCCGGGGGAGTTAAATTTGTAATTATACGCCGCTCAAACACGGGTTGGGGCCCTAGGGAAAAGCATTTAAAACCCCCGGGTTTAAAGGGGTCAAATAAGTGTCAGTTTTTGCGTTTGAAAATAAAACATGTTTATTTACAATCGTTTTAAACTAAACTGGAAAAAAAAACAAAAAAGGGCCCAATTTAAAATTTTAAACGGTAAGTCAGTAGGGATAAATTTTGGGGGGTTTTTTTTTTTTAAAAAATAAATTTTAAATACAATAAATTTAAAACCCATTTAAAAAACGAGTTGCATGGAAATTTTTAGGGGGGAAAATGGAATTTTCCAAAGTTTCAACTTTGGGTTTATTTTCCAACTTTTTAAAAATTGGAAAGCCGGGGTATTGTCGGGCCGTTTTTGAATAAAATTTGTATATTAAAACCCTTTTTAAAATTTCATCCTTTCTGGAAAATTTTGTTCCCATCCGGGGTTCGGGCCCCCCGGTTAAAATTTCTTTGTCCGAAAATATGTAATATTTCTTTTCTAAAAAATAAAAAAATTTTGAATGAGGTTTCAATTTAATTGCCAAAACAAAAAAAAAAAAAGGCCACCGTAAGAAAAAAAATTGTAGATAAAAAAAAAAATAAAAAACTTTCTTGGGAAATTTAGAAGCCTTTTTCATTTTAAACCCCGGGCCCCTTTTTTATCTGTCCTCCCCCACTCTCAATTTAAAAAATTTGCTCGGTGTAAGGTTTTTTTCGGATTTTCAAAACAAAAAATGTTTTTAGTCCATGGTGGCTTTTTCCATCTTCTTTTTTTTGACGGGATTATAGAGTTCAAATTTTGTTTTTGGGGAATTTTTTGGTATCTATCCTTTTTAAAAAAAAAAATTTAAAATTTCGTCGCTGCCCAAACGTAGTGAATAAAAAACCCAAAAAAAAAAAAAAAAAAAAAAAAGGGAAGTGTAAAAAAACATATTTTTTTTCAAGTGAAAGAAAATTTTTATACCAACTTCTTTAAAATAAAAGATGCTTTTTTTTTTATATAGGACTACGTTTTTAAGTTTTTTTAAAAGGGGGTTTTTTAAAAAATTACAATACAAAATTTACTTTCGGGTCAATAAAAAATTAAATTAAATACAGCGATTGTCTTTCCCAATTTTCTGTTAAAAACCCCACTTTCTTTTTTTTGCACTAAAAAGGGGATGTTTCAATAAAAAATGGAAAAATCTATATTTTTTTAAATTTTTGGTCACGGGGTTTCCCTTGTTTTTATGGGTTACTTTTTAAATTTTAGTTTTTGTCGAGGAATTGTTTTCGGGGGTTTTTTTTTTTCGTTTTTAAATTTTGGGTTTAACATTAAAATGGCTTTCTAAAATTTTTCTGTTTTTTAAAAATATAAAAGTTAGATTTATTTTGGGGAGTTATAAAATTATGAAAATGTTATTAACGGGTGCCAAAACCCCCCCCCAAATAAATTACTGTTCCCGACGTGCATGCGAGGGGAAACTGCGGGGAAATTTAACTTTCAATTTTTTGTGTTTATTGAATTTTTTATTAATATTTATATTTTTTTCATCCGATCCAATTTATCGTTTAAAAATTTTGAAAACCATAAAATTTATTTTTTTGTTTCTTCGCTATTTTAAAAAATAAAATTTAAAAATAGAGGGTTATTATGTAGGGCACAAAAATTTTAAAAATATTGATGCCCCCCCGATTTTTCTAAAAAACTTTTCTGTGTAGACAGGTATAGGGAAATGTAATGTTTTTTTTTACTGTAGCTGTGGTTGTTTATCTTTTTTTATGAAAAAAACAGCGTTATTGAAAAACCAAGGGAAATTTTAAGTTTCGACGTGAAGTCGCTTATCCTTTCGCTTTATGATAAGTATCCCCAAAAGTTTTTGTCCTGATTTTTGTGTCTTAGAATAATGCTTCGTAGGGCGGCGTGAACAAGCAGTTTTTTGTGGCGTTTACTTTTCCGGCGTCGTAGTCGGTTTCATTCCCGGGCCTAGGTGACCCTTTCACCAGAAATTCTTTTTGGGCCCTGGGGGGACCCCCACCCAGCCAAAAAAATGGAGGCGGCCGTGGCCCAATAAATTGCCCCGGGAGTACAAAGCATGAGGGAAGAATTTCATAAAAGGGAAAAAAATACGACCTTTTTCCGATTGAGCACAAAAAAATACGAGTGTTGTTTTGGGGGGGGGGGAATCAGGGACAGGCCCTATTTAACCCAAATGAGAAAAGGGCGAAGCATGGGGAAGGCGACGGGGGGAAAAGGAGATGCAAAAGTTTGCTTTTCAGGGAGCTAAGAAAAAGGAAAAGGAAAGGGTTTGGTTTTTTGTTAATTTTGTATGCATGCAAAGGGTGGCAGTGGGTGAATTTGTGGAAAAAACAGTATAATAATATTTTTTAAAAATTTTATCACGGACAGGGTATAAAGCTTTCAGGGAAATTTTTTTTAAAATTTTTTTTTTTTTCGGTTTTATTGAAATTGTTATATGACGCGCTTTAAATGAAAACCAAAAACTTTACTGTAACAGGGCCGCCTTTAAGGGGGGTGCAAGGCGGCACCGCCGCGGGCGCTGCCAAAGGGGGCGGAAAATTTGGGGCACGCAAAGAAGAAACTTTTAAAAATTCCCAAAAAAATAAAAAAAAAAGTACAACTCAAAAAAAGGGTTTTTTGAGACTTTGGAAAAAAGCAAAGAAAAAAATTTTGTTTAGGTAAATTCCATTTCATCGTTAAATAAATTTAAAACTCTGTTTTTTATAGTACATGGTGAACAATTGTAGATGGGTTAAAGCATAAAGGATTAAGTTTCCAGAATTGCGGGGGTTGTTTGTCGGAACGTCAAGGGGGATGTTAGCAATAATTAAATTATTTTAGGAAATTTTCACAAAAAGGTTTTTAAAAAGAACTTTTGCTCAAAAATTAGTTGGGGCCCGAGCTGGCAAATGCAAAAAGTTTTTAAATTTGCATTGTAGTTTGGACGTTTAAATTTTTTTTTTAATTTTTACGAAATCACTTTTTGAAAAATTTTTGATGATTTGTGGAAAAAAAATCCAAAGAAAATTCTTCATGGTTGTTATTTGTTAAACGAAAAATTTGATTTGATAAGAAATTTCTGAATCTTTCAACATTTTAAATTTAAAAATGTTGCAAAAATCCAAATTTTTCAAAAAAAAGTATTATCAATTTACTTAAAGAGGGAATGGGTTTCTTTACCAACAAACGTTAAAATGAAAGTTTTGTTAATTTTAATCCCTGAGCAGACAAACTTGCCTATAAAATTTAAAAGTTAAAACCCTTTTTTCCGCCAACCCAAAAACCGTGTGTCCAAAAAGGGAAAACCCAAAAACCATTTTGATAGAGCAGAATTACAAAGTTTTTTTGGGACCCAAAAAATTTAAATTTTTAAAAAAATTTTTTTTGTCAAATTCGAACCAAAATTTGTTTCAGCCCTCAGAAAAAAGAAAATGTTAAAAAACTGTAAAGTTTTTACATTTAAAACTGCAGTTGATTCCCTTGGTGAGGGCGACATTGCCGTATTTAAAAAAGATTTTAAAACTTTTAAAAACTGCACTTTTTCAGCTATACCGTTAGAAGATCCCCAAAAAAATTTTAAAAGTTTTGGTGTGAAAAAAATTTAATCTCAACTTTTCCGATACATCAATAGCTTTAAGAACCCTTTTCTTACCCACCAGTCTCGGTTTTTATCTGGCCCGCGATCCTTTTTAAAATTTGAAAATAATAAAAAAAATTTTTCAGATAAAATGAGTAAAAGGGAGGCTAAGTAACTTATTATTGTTGAAAATTTAACTTTAACTGGTTTGACAAAATTTTGGGCATAAAAAAATTGTTGCAGTTTTTTTTGTATGAAATCTAGAAAAATTTTTTTTTGTTTTGTAAAAAAAATTTAATTATTTTTTTGTATGCTTTTGGTTTTTTCGTTTCTTTTTTTTTGTATTCAGTATTTTTTTGGATAAATTTGTTTTTATGTTTTTTTATTAACAAAATAGATTTGGGGTTTGGTTTTGGTATTTTTTTTTGTTTTTTTATACGAAATAAATTTTTAAATTTTAAAAGGTTTTTTAAAAACTGGCTTTAAATTTTTCCCTGATTTTTAAATTAAAAACCAAAAGGGGGGTTTTAACAAATTCCCCCAAACCCCCCTGCCGACTTTTCCTTCCCAAAGCTTGCCTTCCCTTCCCCTCTTTTCCTTCCCCAAAACTTTCCCTTGTCTGGTTTCCTTTCCTAAATTTAAAAATCCCTTTTTAATAAAAGGTTTTAAGGGGGCAAATTTTCAATTTTATTTTTTAATTAAATTAAATTTAAAAACATTTTTTTAAATTTTTTCCCTAATTTTTTGGAAGTTTGGTTTCCCAAATTTTTTTTGCTTCAAACCCCTTTTGGGGGGTGTTTTGGGCCCAATTTCCCTTTTTTTAAAATTTTCAAAAAAATAACCCAAAAAGGAAAAATTTAAAAAGATTTAAAATTTTTTTAAAATTAAAAAAAATTTTAAAACTTTTTTTAAAAAGGGCAACCTTATTTGGGGGATCCCTAAACAGGTTTTTTTGGCATTGCTCCGGTTTTAAAAAATTTTCATAAAAAAATGGGTTAAAAAATTTTTAATTTAAAAAAAAATGGGGGAAAAAAATTCCGAAAAAGTGATTAAGGTTAAAAAGTATTTTCCAAAATTTTCTTTTTGGGGCCATTCCCAAAGGATTTTAAAAAAACAAACCCCTTGGTGTTTTTTTAAATTTGTTTTTTTTCCCAAAAATTTTTGGGCAGGCGTGGGTTTAAATTTTTTTTTAGAAAAAATTTATTTTCCCCCGCCCCCTTAAATTTTAAAACCCAAAAAAGCCCCCTTTTTCCCTTTTTTTTTTTTAAAAAAAACAAAATTATTAAATTTTAAAATTTTTTTTTTAAAGGTTTTTTCGGAAATTGGGAAAATTTCGCGCTTTTTCCCCCTTTAGTTTTGGGAAATTTTTTTTACAACAAATCCCCAAAATTTTTTTGAAAAAATTTCCAAATTTTTTTTTTTGTGAACCTCCAAAAAAAAAAGTTTAAACCAAAAAAACCGACATAAAGGGCTTTTTTCGTCAAAGGCCAAATTTTTTTCTTGCCTCTTTTAATGGGTTAAAACTTTAAAATTTTTTTTCCCCAAAAAACCCAAAAATTTTTGGGGTTCCCCCGGGAAAGGTTCTGGTGATAAAAATTGAATTTAAAAATTTTTTAATTTTTTTCCCCCCTTTAAAAATTTGGGAAGGTTTTTTTTTTTGATTTGCATGTGTTTGGAAAATTTTAACTCCAAGAATTATTTTTAAAAAATTTTGTTTTCCAAAAAAAGATTTTAAAACCCCCTTTTCCCTTCCCCGGGAAAATTTGGTTTAAAATTCCGGAGCCAAGAGGCTTTTTGGGGTTTTAAAAAGCCTTTCCCGAACAATAATTTTTTTTTAAACCCAAATTCTTAACCCCTTTTTTTTTTTTAAGGAGCCAAAATTTTTTAATTTTTATAAAATTTTTTGTTAAACCAAAACCACATAAACCCAAAAAAGAAAACTAATTACTTTGCGAATTTTAACCCCCAAAAAATTTATAATAATGTAAAAAAACTTTTGAATGGGTTCACAAATAATGACAACAAAACGCCCCCAAAGTGGTTTTCAACTGTCAGATTTTCGGGTGGGGCGCGTACCAAAAATAAGGGATTTTGTGGTTCAGCGAACCCGGGGATAGCGGGTTTTTAAAACGGCGGAAAGAAATTTAACCCCGTTTTAGTTGAAATAAAGGGTTTAGTTTAAATCGTGTTGAACCCGGGCATTTGTAAAACCGGGCCAGTGTCAAATTTTGAAAGTTTTAAAAGGGCTGTCAAAAATTTAGGTTTTGAAAACTTTTAAAGGTTGCTTTACATATCTGACGCCCGAATGAATTGGTCTGAAATTTTTTTGGGGGCATGTATCTATGACATTCCCTAACCCAAAGCCCTGCTAGAGATCTTTGCACAACAAAAGTGTTGGCCTGGGCCTAAAATGATTTTAAATGAATCGGGGCCAAAACAAAAACTATTAAAATGGTTTGCATCAATTACAAAAAAAAATAATTTAAACACAATTTAAGGTTTTCAAATAATTTTATTCATTAATGAATTTTCTCAAAATTTTGAACATTTTTTTTAATCTGAACAAAACCTTTCAAAATTAAATTTGTTTATAATGCCAAATTTTAAAAATATAAAAAAATTTAACTACCAACTACTATCCAAATTAATAAAAAATAAATTGGTAAACTGTTGTTTGTTTAAACTCTTAATTTTATTTACTAAACCCCAAAAAAAACAAAATTTAACAATAATTAAATTTTTTCAAAAAATTTGGGAATTTGGTTGATAATAAATTTGCCCATATAAAACAATAATGGTGAAAATTTTTTACATAACATTAATAAAACCCTACAAAAAAAAAACTTTACATTTAAAAAAATTATTAATATTTTTGACGAAATATAATAAAATGGGATTCATTTTGTAAAATTTTTAAAAAAAAAGGAGGGGGGGAAAATAAAATATAACCATAAATTAACCAATAAACCCAACAAAAATCCAAAAAATTGAATTAAAAAAAAAAATTAAATTAAACCCTTTAAATTTTTTTTTTCAAATTCCACGGGGGAAAGGCAAAATTTCATTTCTTTTTCTTTATTCAAATTTTAAATCTGTTTATTATTTTTGCAAATTTTAAACCTTTCATTTTAAAATTTAGGGCTTTTTCCTATTTTTTAAAAATTAATTAAAATCCATTTGAAAAAATTGCCCTTTCTTTTTATACCCAACAAATTGATAAATTAATAAAATGTTTTTTAAATTATTAAAACTTCTTAAAAAAAATTATTTTTGTAATCGTTTAGTTGTCAATTTGTGATTATCGTTTTTCCTTTTTTCCATTTAAAAAAAAACTAATTGTAAAAACCCCCGGCAGGCAAAATTTTACCTGGTTAAAACTTTACCCAAAATTGTAAACTCTGAAATTTTTTAAAATTTTAAAATACCCTTTTCAACAATTAACAAAATTGGAAATTACAGCAAATTCAATTTTCCACAATCCAAAAGGCAAATTTATCCTCAAGGTAAATTTGACCATTTTAATTTTCATCCTACCTTTTCCCTTCACAGCCATAAATTTGCCAAAAAACAAATTTATTTTTTTCACCCATCCCATTTTTTTATCTTTTCAATTTGAATATTGAATACATTTGGGGCCCTAAATTTTTGCCCCAAATTTAATTCAACTCCCCTTTTTTAACAAATTTTTTAAGAAAAATTATTAAATTTGATAATTAAAAGTTTTTAAAACAAATTAAAAATTTTTTTTTAAAAAAAAAAAATCCTTTCCCAAAAATTTATTTTTAAAAAAAAAATAAAAAATTTTTTAAAAATTTTTTAAAAAAAAAAAAAAAAACCCAAACTAAAAAACATTTAAAATTTTTTTCTCCCAAAAATTTTTAATTTTTTGGGAAAAATTCCCTTTTTTAAAATTTTTTAATTTAACAAAGAAATATTTCCTATTGGTTTTAAATAAATTTTTTTTTTTTCATTTTAAAGGCCCGGGCGGCAAAATTTTAAACAAATTATTTAAAAATATGGAAGTAATTAAATTAAAAACAAATTTTGGGTTTCCCAACAAATAAATTTTTAACTTTAAACCCTTTTTAAATTTTTACTCCCCGGAAATTTTTTTAAAGGTAAATTTATTTTAAATTTTCTTTATCTAAAAAATTTTTAGATTAAAAATATAAATTAATGGGAACTCTAAAACCTTTTTTTTTAAATTTTTTCTTTTGGACTTTGGAATTGCCAAAAAAAATTTGAAATAATTTAAAATTTTTGCTAAAATTAAAGCAATTTAATGAAAATTGGGAAGTGACCTATTTTCTTAATAAATATATAATTTGATATTGGTTTAATCTTTATAAGTATTATTGTTAAAACTTTAAATAAATATTTAAACAATAATTTCCAATGAAAAGTTTTCGATATTTGAAATTAAATTTTCTTTTTAAAATTAAAAAATAATTAAAAAAAAAAAAACTTTTCTTCCATTCCCACCAAATTTTTGGAATTTCCTTTAAATTTTTTAATACTAAAAAATTTTAAATTAATTTTACATCCCCACGCAAAAAACATCCATTCGGGAAAAATATTTTTTTTACGATTAAAATTTTGTTCTTTGTATTAAAAAACGTATTTAGATTTAAAATTTTATAAAACCAAATTTTCTTTCTTTTTTCTTCCAAACCAAACAACCTTTTTTATTTAAATTTTTTATTATTTTTGGATTTTAAAGGGGTTTGCCCTTTTTCCCCCCTTTGGGCCGGGGTTTTTTCCCCGGGCCCCCTTTCCCCCCCTTGTACAAATTTTTTTTTTCAAAGGGGGCTTTCCATTTTCAAAAATCCCAAAAAAAAAAATTTTTTTAAATTCTGGTTCCCTCTTTTGATAATTTTAAAAATTTTTTAACTTTTTAAAATTTTTACCCCCCAACCCGGGTTAAAAAACCCTTTCCCTTTTACCTCTCCAAAAAACCAGTTTTTTCTCCTTTTTCCACGCCCTTACAGCTCGTTTTTCCATTTTTCCCTTTTTTTTAAAACAAACCCCCTTTTTTTTCAAACCCGAAAGGGGAAAAATTTTCCGGGAAAAGTTTTTCTAAATGCTTTGTTTTCCCGGGGTAAATTAAACCCCCAAGGGGCCCCCTTTTTTTGGGGTTGGGGCCCCGGGAAAAAAAATTTTTTAAAAAAAAAAAGGATCACCCGGACTTAGCCCCAAAAAAGGGGTTTTCCCCCCCTTTTTTCCTTATTCGGGAAAAATAAAAAATTTGAGAAACTTACATGCAAGAAAAAGCCTTCAGTAAAATTTAAAAATTTAAAAAGGGGAAATCGCTTTTACAAAAAAAAAACACCCGAAAAAAATTTTTTTTTTTTCCCCATTCCCCTTTAACGGACAGTTTTAAAAGGGGAAAAATTTTTTTTTAAAATTTTGGAACTAAAAATGTTTTAGGTATTTTTAAATGGGAAAAAAAAAAATTTTTTATGGTGCAAAATGTTTTGGTTGGGGGAAAAAATTTTAATTTTTTTTTAAATTTTCCCCTTTCCAAAAAATTGATTTAACCCCCTCTTCATGGAACAGTTATATTTGGGTTTTGGGCCTTTTAAAATTCTTTTTTACTAAAGTAATCTAATTTTAAATTTTTTAAAGGGAAACAGAAAAAATTTTTAAAAACCCATTTTAGATTTTAAAAAAATTTGTAAAAACGTAAAAAAAAAACCCCCAGGGAAAAAATTTCCCTCGCCCAAAATCAATTTTTAAAATTTTTAACTATACAAAAAATAAAAACCCCGTGACCAAAGTTCAAAAAATTTAGTTTTTACCTTTTTCTTTTGGGAAACATCATTGTTAGTCCCAAAAATAAAGTACGGGGTGTTTCAACGGGAATTGGAAAAGAAAATTTCGCTGTTTTTAAATTAAATTTTTTTAAAGGGGCCCCCATGTAAATTTGTATTTTTAATTTTTTAAAAAACAACCGCTTAAAAAAAACTTAAAAACGTATTTCCTATATATAAAAAAAGCAGTTTTCCTTTTCCCAAATTTGAATTTGGTTTGATAAAAATTATCTGTTACTTAAAAAAAAATATTTTTTTGGTTACACTTCCCTTTTGGGGTTTTTTTAATTCATTTACGTTTGACAGCGCGAAATTAATTTTTTATTTTAAAATGGATAGTACCAAAAAAACCGAAAAAAAAAATTTTTGAAAATTAAATCCGTTTAAATGGGAAAAGGAAATAGGCCACCATGGACTTGAACAAACTTTGTCCGAAGTCCGAAAAAAAACCTTACACCCAGCAATTTTTAAAGTTTAGGGGTGGGGGACAGATTTAAAAAAAACCCCGGGTTTTATATGAAAAAATGTTTAACTTTAAAAAAGTTTTTTTTTTTTATTTTTATAAAATTTTTTCCGTAGCCTTTTTTTTTTTGTTTTGGAATTAATTGAAATTTCAAAATTTTAAAGTATTAATTTAAAAAAAAATTTAAATTTCCGGGGCAAAATAATATTTTAGGGGGTGAAATTTACTATTTTAAATTTATTTTTTACAAAAATGCAATGGCTTTCCTTTTAAAGGGGAAATAAATTAATTAGGAAAATAAACTTTCACCAAAATCCATAAATTTTTAAACATTAATTATTTTAAAATTTAAAAACCATTTTACTTTTAACCCGGTATATTTTAATTGGTTTTTTTTTTATTTTTAAAAAATTTTAAAATTAGTTTTTTTTAAGTATTTTAACACTTAAAAGCCTCTTTATTGTTTATCATCCTTGACTTAAGCTCCTATTTAAACCTTTTCCCTTAACAAAACACCAGCCAAGTTTAAATTGTGAAATCAAGGGTTGGGGGAATTAACCATTTAAAAAAATTTTTATTAAGGATAAAAAAATTCAAAAATTTAATTTGTTATTAATAATTTTAATTTTTAATGATTCATGTACTCTATACTTAATTCCTCGTATCCTGCGTTTAAATCCATCTCGACACAAAGTACCCCTTTAAACCCAAAAATAATTTATTCTTAAAAATTTTAAAAGGGTTTTCCATGGGTTTTAGATATTTTCCAATTATAACTTTCCCCCTTTGTGTTTTTTAAAAACGGGGAATAGTCTTAAGAAATTTAAAATTTTAACCGTTTCCCCCAAAAATTTTTTAACCTTTAACTTTTTTTAAAATTAAAAATTTAATTACAAGAGTGAATGTACTGTTTTAAAAATTTTAATTTAAAAAATTTTTAAAACGGTTTTAAAATTGTTTAAGAATCAAACCCTAATTAAATTCTTTTTTAAAACATATCTCTTTATTTCAAATTTAGGGAATTTAAAAAAAACCCGATAATTGTTTGGGTAAAACGCATAATTGCATAAATTTTTACGGGAAATATAATTAACCCTCAAATTTAAAACAACAAAATTAAACAACTGGTATTGGATGTAAAAATTTTAAAATTTTATTATTACCAAATCTTTAATAATTTTATTCATTTTTTATGTTTTGCAAAACTTCTACTTTTATTCTTAAAAAAACATATACCCTTTTATTTACGAAACTTAATTTGGTAATTTTTACCTTTAAAATAACGGTTTAATTTTTCCCCCTTCCATTAATTTTCAAATTTATATGGGTTTAATTAATGAAATTTTTATTGTTTTAATTTTATTTTGTTGGGTTAAAAAAAGGGAAATTATCAAAGTAACAATTAAATTTATAAAAATGTTTTTCAAAAATTTTCTATTTTTCAATTTTGGTTTTAAAATTTCTTTAATTTCTAAATATTTTTATTAAAAATTTATACAAAAATTAATACCAATTTTAAAAAAATTTTCAATTAAATAAAATTTATAAAAAAATTTAAAATTAGTATAATTGCTGTTAGTACTAAAAGTAAGAAAAATTAATTCCCAAAACCAACAATTCCTCTGGTTCAAAAAAAGTTTTTTTTTCCATGGTTGTATCAAATATTTAAAAATACTATTTCAAAAGGTTTTTTTCAAATTTTCAACCAATATTAAAATTGGATTCTTTCCCCATTTATTTTTAATAATAATAAATTTTGTTTAAATTTGCAATCAGTTACTTCATTACTTAAAATTAATTGTTTACACCAAATTAAAAAAAAAAAAAAATTTTCCAAAATAAAAATTTTTTTAAAAAAATTTTTCCCATGTATTTAATAAAAAATTAATTAAACATTAAAATTATTTTTTTCTTCTTGGGTATTTTGTTACAAAAAACACACTTAGAATTATAGTAATATTTTAATTTAAACAAAAATACTTAATGTATTTTTGGGAAAAATTTAAAACCCTACCCTTTACATTTTTTTCTTTTAAAAATTATCCCTTTACATTAGTTTTCCCAAATTTATAAAAAAGGATTGCTAATTTTTTTATCCCAAATTCTAATAATTTAAAAGTAAACCATTTTTTCAAAATTTCAAAAATTCTTTATTTTTTTTAAATTTAAAATTTAAAAAATATAAAATCTTAATCAAGTATTAAATACTTACAAATTTAATAAACATTTCACTATTTAAAAATTTAATTTAAAAAATTTTAAAGGATTTTTCTTATGCCATACCCCCATTTTATCAAAATGAATTGTTAAAAAATTTTTTGGTTTTTAAAACAAAAGCATTAAAAATCTTTAATTTTTTTAAATAGGGGAAATTTTTTTGATTCCAAAATTTCATTATTCCAACCCTCGAGCTTTATGGGAACTATTATTTGAAAGAAATCTTTAAAACCCTTTAACCCAAAAAAATTTATTTACTACTTCTTAATATTTTTTTTTCCTATTAATTTTTTAATTCTGTTCCTTAAAAGGGGTTTTTTATTTTCTATATTTGTTTAAATCTTTAAACCTTTTAATATTTTAACGGGGGTTTCTGGGGTTGAATATTAAGTTTTTCCCTTGAAGGTTTTTTTGGATTAATTTATTTTAATTAAAAAAATAATATTGATTTTACCAATTCAAATTACTTTTTTTCCCCAAAATTTGGATAAAAAACTCTTTTTAAATACTTTAAATTCCAAAACCAATTTTTTTAAAAAAACAAGCATTTTAATATTTTTTATTTTTAGCCATACTGAAATTTTAAAAAAATTTATCAACCCATTTTCCAATTTCAATACTTTATTTGTTTGGAACCCAGGGTTTTTTAAAAAAAAAAAAATTTTTGATTAAAGATATAAAAAAATTCCAAAAATTATTTAAATCCCAACTTTAAATAAAAAAATTTTATTTTTTTCTGCAACCCTTTAAATTTTTTGAAGGTAATCCATTATAACATCTCTTTCCAAAATAATTTTAGTTTTCCAAGGCCAAATAAATTAACTTATATTTTTTAAATCTGATATAATTTTTAATTATTAAAACAAATTAAATTATTTACAGTTAAAAAGGTTTGTAAAGGCCCAAAAAAATCCTCGAATTTGATTTTTTTTTTTAAAAAATAAGTTAAATTGTAAAAAAATTTTTTAATTATAGAAAAATTAATATTTATTTTGGTTTGGAAATTTTGGACACTTAATTTCCTCAAAAATGAAGTTTGAATTTTCAAAAGGGTCAACCCTTTTTTTTTAATTTTTCATTTTTTACGAAATTTTCCAAATTTTTTTTTTAAACAATTTTTAAAACACTATCACGCTTTTAAAACCTCTTTGCCAAAGTTCCCATTCAAATCCCTATCTAATTTTTTTCTTTTTATTTTTTTTATTTTTTAAATTTAAAAAAAATAAATTTTTTTTAAAAAAACCCTTTTTTTAAATAAAAAAAACTGCCCCTTTTTGGGGGGGCGGGTTTATTCGTAATTTAAAAGGTTATTTTTAAATTTAAAATTTTTTCTTTTTCAAAAAAAAATTTTTTTTTTAAGTAATTTAGTGAATTTTAAAATTTTATTTTTGTAAGTACATTAATTCTTGGAAAATTAAAAATTTTATAAAGGAAAATAATAAATTAAAAAACATTTTTTAATAAATTTAAATTTTTATAAAATTTTCAAAGATCTTGAAAATAGATTTGCCCTACAAATAAGGGGAAGTTTTTTGGAAAGATTGTACATTAATAAGGGAATTAAAATTTTTTTGACATTTATTTTATTAAAATATCTTACCTTACATAAAATTTTAGAATAAAAATATTAAAATTTTTTAATTATAAATGCAATTCATTAAAATTTTTAAAGAAAAAATTTTAAAAAAAAATTTAACTCTGAATTATTTTTTAACTACAACAAAATATGATGAACCAAAAATCCCCCAATGGGTTTTGTATTTTTAAATTTTTAAAAAGTTGTTCTTTTTCCATATTTTTTAAAGTTATTTTTTTAATTTTATTTTTTGAATTTAAATTAAAAGGTTTATTTAACCAAAATAAATTTTAAAATTGTTTTTTTTAAAAATATTCAATTTTTAATCCAATTTTAAATTAAAATTTTTAATTTTAAATTTTAAATTTATAAATAAAAATTTGTTTGTTTTTAAAGTAAAATTTTTTAAAAAATTTTATAAAAATTAAATTTTTTTAAAAAAAATTTTTTATTATTTAATTTTTATTTAAAAAATCAAAAAACAAACATAAAATGAAAAAAAAATAAAAAAAAATTTGCAATTGAACCATAAACAGAGAACGTATCCAATTTTTCAATATTTTGCATTTAATTTTTATCCTTTTTCGAATTTATTAATTGATTAAAATTAAAACTTTTTGTTTAAATTGCAAATTAACTTTTCAAAATAAAAATTAAATGTTGGTTCTTATAAAACCCCCTTTTGTCTTTCTTTTTTTATATATAAATAAAATTTTATTTATCCAAGAAAATTCATTTTACAAAATTAATACCATATTAAAAATTTAAACCCTTTTTGTTTTTAAATCATTATATTTTTTAAAAAAAAATAAAAAAGGAATAATTAAAATAAAACGCCAATACAATTTTTTAAAAAAATTTTTGTTAGATGAAAAGTTAAATTTTTTTTAAATTTTTTTTTATTACCTTTTTGATTTAAATCTTAAAAATTTTAAAAATTGAAATTTAAAAGGGAAAACTTAGGGAAAAAGGGGAGGGGAAATTTAAAATAAGAATTATTTTTAACTTTAATTTTATAAATAATACAATAAAATCAAGTTTAATCAAAAAAAAAAAGAGAAAAATTAACGGAAAAATCAAAGAAAAAAAGGTTCTGATCTGAAAGTTGGGCCTTAATGGAAAAGGAACAACGTTGTTATTAAAAATTAAAAAAAATTATGTTTTTATAAGAAAATTAATTAAAAATTGTTTAGATATTAATTAAATTTTAGGAAGGGAAATTATTTATTTATGATATCCTTTCCTATGATGTGAAGCTTTGATTTGCATAGGAGTTTTTTCTTTTAAAATTGGGAAATTTTGGTTTAATTTATTTTTCTAATTTTTTAAAATTTTAGGTTTTTTTTTTGGGTTTTTGGTTTTTGGAAAAATTTTTTTTTGTTTATTTTTGTTCTTCATTTGGGTTTTAAAATTCATGTTAATTAATTTTAACTGAAGAGTTTTCTTTTGTTATTGGCAATTTATTAATTAAGTTTTAATTTTTTAAATTAATTCCAGTATATAAAATATTTTTTCAAGAAAAAAAAAATGAAAAAGAAAAAAAGTTCGGACCAAAAAAAATTTTTGGATAATTAAAAATTAATAAAATTATAATGGAGAAGTTCGAAAGGGTTATACAAAATAAAAATTTAATTGATTTTAAAAATTTTTTAAAGGGGGTTTGCAAAGTGTTCGGCCCGGGGGTGGTGAATTAAGAGTTCAAAAAAAAATAATTCAAAAACGATCAACACTTTTTAAAGATTTTAAATTTTTTAAATTGAATAAAAAATTTTTTAAATTCTTATTTGTAACATTTTTAAAAAAAAATTATTATTATTAATACTTTTGGGATTAAGTTTAAATTTTTTTAGTAATAAAAATTTTTTTTTTTGTTAAAGTTTAAAAAATAAAAATTAAAATTTTCTTAAGGAAATTTATTTTTTTTAATAAAGTTTTTAATTTATTTTGGTTTGGAACCGGGTTTTTTTTAAACATTTGTAATTTTTCTATTTTATTTTATTAAATTTTAAATTATTCCCATTTTAAAATAATAATACAAAAAAAAATTTTAATAACGAATTTTCCAAAGGGCCCATAAAAACTTTTCAGTTATTTTTTTAAAAAGATAATAATTATATAGAATTGATTCAAAATTATCGAACATTTAATACTTGTTTTAAATTTCCCATAAAAAATTTTCTACTTTCTGAATGAAATTAAAAAACATTTACAATCCCAAATTTTAATAAATTTTTATTCAGGATATGCATAACAACCCCTGTAATCAGTAAAAGGAAAGGGACGAAAATTAAATTTTATTTACTAAAAAAACAAAAAAATTTTAACGATTCAAAGTTTATTTAAAAAACAAATTTTAAAGGGAATTAAATAATTAAAACCCTAAAAGGAAAGGGCCAAAAATTTGTTTTATCCAAGAATCTAATTTCCAACTTTTTTTAATTCGTTTGGATAAATTTTTACCCAATCCATTTTTTTTTAAATATTAAAATTTTAAAAATTTTTAATTTAAATAGGGAAAGCTCCTTTTTTTTTTCGTAACACCAGGAATTAAAAAGGAAACAATTTAAAGGTAAATTTTGGTAATTCAAAAATGATAAAAAATCAAGTAAAACCCCTTTTGTTATTATGACATAAAATTTATTTAAAACTTTCATATTTAAAAAAATATGCTTTTTTTTCCTTGTTTAAAAAATGGGACCCTTTGGGTTTCCGATAAACAAAATATACTTTAACCCGGGGGGCCCCAACGAAATACCTTTTTTTTTTCCCGGCTTTTCTTCCATTAAAATTTAATTTTTACTTGGGATTTAATCTCCCTGAATCCCCCAGAAAAAAGGTTTTTACATGGGGGAACCTTTGATTTCAAGGTGGTCATTCGGTTTTTCTGTAAAAAAATTACTTTTATTCTTTTTAAAATAATATCATGCCTTTTTTTTAACCAACAACCAAATTTTTAATTAATTTTTAATTTTATGTCAAAAAAAAATTTTTTAAAATAATATAAAAAAAATTTTAATTTAAATTGGGGTTAAAATCAAAAATATTCTTTTAAATATAATTCATTAAATTGAGTTTAGGGAACAAAATTTTTTAAAATTTTTTAAAATTAAAATTTTTAAAAAAATAAAATTGTTGTTATTCAATTTTAATTGTAGATTTTTAAATAAAAAAATATTTCTTTTTAAATCAAAATAAATTAAAATTTATTTAAATTCAAAAAAAAAAATTTCCCCCCTTAAAAAAATTTA
>JAKCWB010000074.1:0-41268 GCA_022388445.1 Zophobas atratus | reverse complement strand
AAAAAAAAGGGTCCCTGGGGGTCTTTCTGGGCCCCTTTACTATTCCTTTTATTTTAAGTTCCCCCTCTTTAAAAATCGTAAAAAATTTTTTTATTTTTTGGGCAGCAAAAAAACTATATTTTGTAAAGATAAAATTTTTAAAAAAAAGTAAGCAAAAAATGGGGAGTACATTCGAAAGAAAAATTGGTTCACTGCAAAAAAAAAAATGCAAAGCTAAGAAAAAGTTGTGCCTTTTCTTTTTGAGAGAAAAGGGGAAATTCTGAGAATTGAAAAAAAATTTTTGGGCATGTATTTAAGCCCCCCCTTTTTAAAAAAAGGGGTCAAAATACAAATCCCCAGTGAAAATTTGGGAAAAAAAAAAATTCATTTTTTAAAAAAAACTTGGGCAAAAAAAATTTAAAAGTAAGTACGCGCGGGCTTATTTTCATATGTAAATATTTTTGGGGTACGGATTTTAAAATTAGGGGGATGGCTGCAAACTCCGGGGTTTTCCGGTCTGAAAGGGGAAAAAGCAATCCGAAAAATCAGGGGCAAAGGTTACGGGGAAGAGTGTAGAACAGCGTTTCGAAATATCCATACACATTCCCACCCCTTTTTATTGGGAGTTGATGTATGTCGGGGGTTTTGAAAGACATCAAAACACTAGCGATACCCACCCTATAATACAGGGAAACAAATTAAATTTTTCCCCCCCAAATTTGGCTAAAAAAGCCCAAAAAGTCCAAAAAAAACCCCTTAAAATTCTTAAAAAAATTTTTCCCCAAAAATTAAATCCTACCTAATAATAAATTAAAAAAAAAAATTTTTAAAAAAATATCGTTAAAAAAAGGTTTTTTACAAGACAAATTTTTTTCATGTGCGACATAAATTTAAAAATTTTCTCCTTAAAACTGTTTTTTTTTTCATTTTTTTATTTGAAAGTGTTGTGTACTATTGTTTTTTTATTATTACTTTTTGTTTTTTTTTTTTTTTTTAAAATTTACGTATGAAAAACACGTAGTGTTTTTTAACTAAAATAAAAATTTTAAAAAATTTTGATCAGAATGGGAAAAGGGGACGTTTAGGTAAATTTTTAAATGCAAAAAGGCTTTGTAGTAAAAAAAAAGTTAAAATTTTTCAAAAACGCCCATTTTTGAATTTTTTTTACTTTTAACCCCTCAGATACCCAAGGGGCTCGGAAAGTGCAAAAAAAACCCCAAAAAATTTTTAGCAGAAACTGTTTTTTTGTCGTTTTTTATTAAATTTGAACTTTTTTTCCCAAAGTTTTTTGGGGTTTTTGAGCCCCCCCCCCATTTAAAGCATGCAGAACCCCGACTCAAAATGGGAAAAGGAAAACGTTTGGGGGGGGGGGGGGGTAATTTTTATCCCAAATTTGGCTTTGGGGAAAATAAAAAAAAACGGGAAAAAAATTTCAAAAAAGGGGGGGGGGGGTCATTTTTTGAAGTTTTTTCTTGTACAAAAGGGGCCACTCAGATCCCCAAAAAGGCTGGGAAAGGGGAAACAAAAACCTCAAATTTTAGCTAAAATTTTTTTTTTGTGGGTTTTTTAGGGGAATTTGAACATTTTTAAGTTTTTTTGATGGTTTTGACCCACCAAAAATAAAGCATGCGAATGACTCAAATGGGAAAAGGGAAATTTTTTTGGGGTAAATTTTTATGCTTCTGGCGTTGTAGATACAAAAAAACTTTTTAAAATTTTCCCTTCCCAAAAAAACGTATTTTTGAAGTTTTTTTTTGTACTTTTAAGCCACTCAGATCCAAAAACGGGCTGGGAAAAGTGAAAACGAAACCAAAAAATTTTTAAAGCTAAAAAACCTGTTTTTTTGGGGCGATTTTTTTTAATTTGAACTAATTTCAACGTTTTTTGAGGGTTCTGAGCCACCAAAAAAACCTTTAAAGCATGCAGAATCTTTTTCAAAAATAAAAAAGGGAGACGTTTAGGTCAATTTTATGCTTTTTCTGGGGTTTCGTAGATAAAAAAAAAACTGTTAAAATTTTTCAGAAACGTCACTTTTGAAGTGTTTTCTTTTTTTTTTTAAAACCACTCAGATACCCAGGGGGCTCGGAAAGTGCAACGAAACCATAAAAATTTTAGCTGAAAAACTGAAATTTTTTTTCGTTTTTTAAATTAAATTTTTGAACTATATTTCAACTTTTTTTGATGGTTTGAGCCACCAAACACAATTAAAGCATGCAGAACCCACTCAGAAAGGAAAAGGAACGTTTAGGTAAATTTTTTAATGCTTTCTGGCGTTCTTTTCTAGCTAAAATTTGAGGGTTTTTCGTTGCATTTTCCCCAAACCCGTTGGGTATCTGAGTGGTTAAAAAAGTCCCGGGAAAACATTCCCCGGGTGGGGGTTTCTGAAAAATTTTAACGTTTTCTTGTATCCACGAACGCCAGAATGCATAAAATTGACCTAAACGTCTTCTTTTCCTATTCTGAGTCGATTCTGCATGCTTTAAGTGTGTTTGGTGGCTCAGAACCATCAAAAAACGTTGAAATATAGTTCAAATTCAATAAAAATCGACAAAAATACAGTTTCTAGCTAAAATTTGATGGTTTCGTTGCACTTTCCGAGCCCGTAGGTATCTGAGTGGCTTAAAAGTACAAGAAAACACTTCAAAATTGACGTTTCTGAAGAATTTTAACAGTTTTCTTGTATCTACGAACGCCAGAATGCATAAAATTGACCTAAACGTCTCCTTTTCCTATTCTGAGTCGATTCTGCATGCTTTAAGTGTGTTTGGTGGCTCAGAACCATCAAAAAACGTTGAAATATAGTTCAAATTCAATAAAAATCGACAAAAATACAGTTTCTAGCTAAAATTTGATGGTTTCGTTGCACTTTCCGAGCCCGTAGGGTATCTGAGTGGCTTAAAAGTACAAGAAAACACTTCAAAATGACGTTTCTGAAGAATTTTAACAGTTTTCTTGTATCTACGAACGCCAGAATGCATAAAATTGACCTAAACGTCTTCTTTTCCTATTCTGAGTCGATTCTGCATGCTTTAAGTGTGTTTGGTGGCTCAGAACCATCAAAAAACGTTGAAATATAGTTCAAATTCAATAAAAATCGACAAAAATACAGTTTCTAGCTAAAATTTGATGGTTTCGTTGCACTTTCCGAGCCCGTAGGGTATCTGAGTGGCTTAAAAGTACAAGAAAACACTTCAAAAGTGATGTTTCTGAAGAATTTTTACAGTTTTCTTGTATCTACGAACGCCAGAATGCATAAAATTGACCTAAACGTCTCGGGGGGGGGGGGTTTCTAGTTAAATTTGATGGTTTCGTTGCACTTTCCGAGCCGTAGGGTATCTGGTGGCTTAAAAGTACAAGAAACACTTCAAAAGTGACGTTCTGAAGAATTTTAACATTTTCTTGTATCTACGAACGCCAGAATGCATAAAATTGACCTAAACGTCTCCTTTTCCTATTCTGAGTCGATTCTGCATGCTTTAAGTGTGTTTGGTGGCTCAGAACCATCAAAAACGTTGAAATATAGTTCAAATTCAATAAAAATCGACAAAAATACAGTTTCTAGCTAAAATTTGATGGTTTGTTGCACTTTCCGAGCCCGTTGGGTATCTGAGTGGCTTAAAAGTACAAGAAAACACTTCAAAGTGACGTTTCTGAAGAATTTTAACAGTTTTTTGTATCTACGAACGCCAGAATGCATAAAATTGACCTAAACGTCTCTTTTCTATTCTGAGTCGATTCTGCATGCTTTAAGTGTGTTTGGTGGCTCAGAACCATCAAAAACGTTGAAATATAGTTCAAATTCAATAAAAATCGACAAAAATACAGTTTCTAGCTAAAATTTGATGGTTTCGTTGCACTTTCCGAGCCCGTAGGTATCTGAGTGGCTTAAAAGTACAAGAAAACACTTCAAAAGTGACGTTTCTGAAGAATTTTAACAGTTTTCTTGTGTCTACGAACGCCAGAATGCATAAAATTGACCTAAACGTCTCCTTTTCCTATTCTGAGTCGATTCTGCATGCTTTAAGTGAGTTTGGTGGCTCAGAACCATCAAAAACGTTGAAATATAGTTCAAATTCAATAAAAATCGACAAAAATACAGTTTCTAGCTAAAATTTGATGGTTTCGTTGCACTTTCCGAGCCCGTAGGGTATCTGAGTGGCTTAAAAGACAAGAAAACACTTCAAAAGTGACGTTTCTGAAGAATTTTAACAGTTTTCTTGTATCCACGAACGCCAGAATGCATAAAATTGACCTAAACGTCTTCTTTCCTATTCTGAGTCGATTCTGCATGCTTTAAGTGTGTTTGGTGGCTCAGAACCATCAAAAAACGTTGAAATATAGTTCAAATTCAATAAAAATCGACAAAAATACAGTTTCTAGCTAAAATTTGATGGTTTCGTTGCACTTTCCGAGCCCGTAGGGTATCTGAGTGGCTTAAAAGTACAAGAAAACACTTCAAAATTGACGTTTCTGAAGAATTTTAACAGTTTTCTTGTATCTACGAACGCCAGAATGCATAAAATTGACCTAAACGTCTCCTTTTCCTATTCTGAGTCGATTCTGCATGCTTTAAGTGTGTTTGGTGGCTCAGAACCATCAAAAAACGTTGAAATATAGTTCAAATTCAATAAAAATCGACAAAAATACAGTTTCTAGCTAAAATTTGATGGTTTCGTTGCACTTTCCGAGCCCGTAGGGTATCTGAGTGGCTTAAAAGTACAAGAAAACACTTCAAAAGTGACGTTTCTGAAGAATTTTACAGTTTTCTTGTATCTACGAACGCCAGAATGCATAAAATTGACCTAAACGTCTCTTTTCCTATTCTGAGTCGATTCTGCATGCTTTAAGTGAGTTTGGTGGCTCAGAACCATCAAAAAACGTTGAAATATAGTTCAAATTCAATAAAAATCGACAAAAATACAGTTTCTAGCTAAAATTTGATGGTTTCGTTGCACTTTCCGAGCCCGTAGGGTATCTGAGTGGCTTAAAAGGACAAGAAAACACTTCAAAAGTGACGTTTCTGAAGAATTTTAACAGTTTTCTTGTATCCACGAACGCCAGAATGCATAAAATTGACCTAAACGTCTTCTTTTCCTATTCTGAGTCGATTCTGCATGCTTTAAGTGTGTTTGGTGGCTCAGAACCATCAAAAAACGTTGAAATATAGTTCAAATTCAATAAAAATCGACAAAAATACAGTTTCTAGCTAAAATTTGATGGTTTCGTTGCACTTTCCGAGCCCGTAGGGTATCTGAGTGGCTTAAAAGTACAAGAAAACACTTCAAAATTGACGTTTCTGAAGAATTTTAACAGTTTTCTTGTATCTACGAACGCCAGAATGCATAAAATTGACCTAAACGTCTCCTTTTCCTATTCTGAGTCGATTCTGCATGCTTTAAGTGTGTTTGGTGGCTCAGAACCATCAAAAAACGTTGAAATATAGTTCAAATTCAATAAAAATCGACAAAAATACAGTTTCTAGCTAAAATTTGATGGTTTCGTTGCACTTTCCGAGCCCGTAGGGTATCTGAGTGGCTTAAAAGTACAAGAAAACACTTCAAAAGTGACGTTTCTGAAGAATTTTAACAGTTTTCTTGTATCTACGAACGCCAGAATGCATAAAATTGACCTAAACGTCTTCTTTTCCTATTCTGAGTCGATTCTGCATGCTTTAAGTGTGTTTGGTGGCTCAGAACCATCAAAAAACGTTGAAATATAGTTCAAATTCAATAAAAATCGACAAAAATACAGTTTCTAGCTAAAATTTGATGGTTTCGTTGCACTTTCCGAGCCCGTAGGGTATCTGAGTGGCTTAAAAGTACAAGAAAACACTTCAAAAGTGATGTTTCTGAAGAATTTTTACAGTTTTCTTGTATCTACGAACGCCAGAATGCATAAAATTGACCTAAACGTCTCCTTTTCCTATTCTGAGTCGATTCTGCATGCTTTAAGTGTGTTTGGTGGCTCAGAACCATCAAAAAACGTTGAAATATAGTTCAAATTCAATAAAAATCGACAAAAATACAGTTTCTAGTTAAAATTTGATGGTTTCGTTGCACTTTCCGAGCCCGTAGGGTATCTGAGTGGCTTAAAAGTACAAGAAAACACTTCAAAAGTGACGTTTCTGAAGAATTTTAACAGTTTTCTTGTATCTACGAACGCCAGAATGCATAAAATTGACCTAAACGTCTCCTTTTCCTATTCTGATTCGATTCTGCATGCTTTAAGTGTGTTTGGTGGCTCAGAACCATCAAAAAACGTTGAAATATAGTCCAAATTCAATAAAAATCGACAAAAATACAGTTTCTAGCTAAAATTTGATGGTTTCGTTGCACTTTCCGAGCCCGTTGGGTATCTGAGTGGCTTAAAAGTACAAGAAAACACTTCAAAAGTGACGTTTCTGAAGAATTTTAACAGTTTTCTTGTATCTACGAACGCCAGAATGCATAAAATTGACCTAAACGTCTCCTTTTCCTATTCTGAGTCGATTCTGCATGCTTTAAGTGTGTTTGGTGGCTCAGAACCATCAAAAAACGTTGAAATATAGTTCAAATTCAATAAAAATCGACAAAAATACAGTTTCTAGTTAAAATTTGATGGTTTCGTTGCACTTTCCGAGCCCGTAGGGTATCTGAGTGGCTTAAAAGTACAAGAAAACACTTCAAAAGTGACGTTTCTGAAGAATTTTAACAGTTTTCTTGTATCTACGAACGCCAGAATGCATAAAATTGACCTAAACGTCTCCTTTTCCTATTCTGAGTCGATTCTGCATGCTTTAAGTGTGTTTGGTGGCTCAGAACCATCAAAAAACGTTGAAATATAGTCCAAATTCAATAAAAATCGACAAAAATACAGTTTCTAGCTAAAATTTGATGGTTTCGTTGCACTTTCCGAGCCCGTAGGGTATCTGAGTGGCTTAAAAGTACAAGAAAACACTTCCAAAGTGACGTTTCTGAAGAATCACACTTAAAGCATGCAGAATCGATTCAGAATAGGAAAAGGAGACGTTTAGGTCAATTTTATGCATTCTGGCGTTCGTAGATACAAGAAAACTGTTAAAATTCTTCAGAAACGTCACTTTTGAAGTGTTTTCTTGTACTTTTAAGCCACTCAGATACCCTACGGGCTCGGAAAGTGCAACGAAACCATCAAATTTTAGCTAGAAACTGTATTTTTGTCGATTTTTATTGAATTTGAACTATATTTCAACGTTTTTTGATGGTTCTGAGCCCCCAAACACATTTAAAGCATGCAGAATCGACTCAGAATAGGAAAAGGAGACGTTTAGGTCAATTTTATGCATTCTGACGTTCGTAGATACAAGAAAACTGTTAAAATTCTTCAGAAACCTCACTTTTGAAGTGTTTTCTTGTACTTTTAAGCCACTCAGATACCCTACGGGCTCGGAAAGTGCAACGAAACCATCAAATTTTAGCTAGAAACTGTATTTTTGTCGATTTTTATTGAATTTGAACTATATTTCAACGTTTTTTGATGGTTCTGAGCCACCAAACACACTTAAAGCATGCAGAATCGACTCAGAATAGGAAAAGGAGACGTTTAGGTCAATTTTATGCATTCTGGCGTTCGTAGATACAAGAAAACTGTTAAAATTCTTCAGAAACGTCACTTTTGAAGTGTTTTCTTGTACTTTTAAGCCACTCAGATACCCTACGGGCTCGGAAAGTGCAACGAAACCATCAAATTTTAGCTAGAAACTGTATTTTTGTCGATTTTTATTGAATTTGAACTATATTTCAACGTTTTTTGATGGTTCTGAGCCACCAAACACACTTAAAGCATGCAGAATCGACTCAGAATAGGAAAAGGAGACGTTTAGGTCAATTTTATGCATTCTGGCGTTCGTAGATACAAGAAAACTGTTAAAATTCTTCAGAAACGTCACTTTTGAAGTGTTTTCTTGTACTTTTAAGCCACTCAGATACCCTACGGGCTCGGAAAGTGCAACGAAACCATCAAATTTTAGCTAGAAACTGTATTTTTGTCGATTTTTATTGAATTTGAACTATATTTCAACGTTTTTTGATGGTTCTGAGCCACCAAACACACTTAAAGCATGCAGAATCGACTCAGAATAGGAAAAGGAGACGTTTAGGTCAATTTTATGCATTCTGGCGTTCGTAGATACAAGAAAACTGTTAAAATTCTTCAGAAACGTCACTTTTGAAGTGTTTTCTTGTACTTTTAAGCCACTCAGATACCCTACGGGCTCGGAAAGTGCAACGAAACCATCAAATTTTAGCTAGAAACTGTACAGGGTCATTATAAAATATTGTAGTCAACTCACCTATGAAAAACAAATGAAATTTTTCTCGTGCCGCTAATCACCAAAATGATTTGAACTGTTTTGAAATGTCACGAACGTCCAAACAAATCTGTCAGATGTGTCAAAAATTGAAATGCCCGGTTCGCGGTTTAATTTCATTTTAAATAGACACGAAAAGACGCCAGGCCAGAGCATTAAGGGTTGCAGTGTTATCGAGCATTTGTGATTTGTGAACGCCACTGCAATACATTTCAGTTTCAAAAATTGTAAATTGTCAGAAAAACATTTAAGGGCTTTGTCATGAATTACACCTTGGAAAGTCGATTGGAGTTGAACAGAATAAATCATCTGGTCTGTTTTGCAAAGAAGCAATAATTTTTCAAATAATGAAATCCAAAAAGTGAGGTTAAGTTTGTCGAAACCAATGAACACGGTAATTATTTAAAAAATTACATTTTTATAGGTACCCTGAAGGTAAAAATTGTGAAAAATCACGTAATGGACAATGGCAGAGCAAGTCTTATCACAGTTAACGAACACTATGAGTACCTAATGAGTTTTTGCAGTAAATAATTTTGCCAAAGTTGTGATCCCGCGAAAGTTCTGTTTGTAAATTGTAAGGAATCGTCAAAATATTGGTGCAGACATGGTTTGTGACCGGTGCTTTTCTCTTGAAAAAACACAACTGAAATCCTTGATCTTCATCCCTACAATAGGTGAAAATTGCTATGTCCAAACATTACCTTCAGCTTTGCTGTTTCTAGATATCTGAAACATGCCAGATCTGCATAACAGGAATGTCAAAGAGGTTCTACCCAAAACACGCCCACATGGCCATCCTAATATCAAGATTTTTCAAAATTTCTATAAGAAAAAAGATGAAAAAAACCAATAAAATTTCAGTAGCATAGTGTTAAGAGTTCTGTAGCTGATTATGAGATCTCTTGAAACAACAGAATGTTTAATAAAGATTTTTAACTTTCCTAATAGTAAAATTACAATTATTACTAAACAGTAAGTTGAAGTAAGTTTTAAATTAAGAGAATGCAACTAACACCGAAAGAAGAATGAAAGTTACTGAAAATAAAAAACTTTATTGCAGTACCTACATACACTTTCTACATCTAATTTTGTTTATTGATCACATTCATTTACTTGAAAAAGTATCAGGCCTATGAATCGTCGTCTGCTAACCACACACCAACCTTCATTGCGTGTGATGGTGTTTCTTCAAAAGCGTGAGTATTTTCTATACACCAAATTCTGAAGTTCTGTCAGTTGACATAATAGCCTAACAGATGAAACCAGGCTTCATCAGAAAAGAACGACAAATCGAGAATCCCGTTATCGTCCATATCAGCTTAAAACCAACTACACTACCCAACGCGGCAAGGAAAATCAGCTGGTTGCAGCTCCTGAACCAACAAAATCTTGTATGGATGCATATGTAACTTCTCTTTTACGATTTTCTGACATGGGCTGTATAGTACTCCGGACAGTAAAGATTTTTGACAAAGCTTTATTCGGACTTTGTTCCATTCTCATCCTTAAATCTTCAACAACGTCTTCACTAACTTGAGGTCTCCCCGTCGGTTTTCACTTAGAAATGCTACCAGTGTCGTTAAATCTGGCCATAGTTCGCCATATAGCGTCTTCAAAGATTCTTCATCAATGACAACAGAACATTTCACTAGATACTCGTTTTTAGACGCCTCCACAGAGTACACTCCATCCCCATCCTCATTTAACACCCCATTACGGTAATAGGCATGATGATTGCGCCAAAGAACTAAAAAAATCATTTGTAACACTGACCATAGTTATTCCTCTCTGTTCATTACCTGAGATTATTCCACAATGATCTGTAGTTTTGATAAAAACTGTTTTTTGAGACACTTATTAAAGTTCTAACAAAGGGGAAGACAGCAAAAATGAAAACAAGACAAGTCAATTAACGCACAAAGTGAGGGAAAACGTACCAGTACAAACGAAAAAATTATTGACATCTGACAGAATTTGATGAAGCGTTGAAACAGTGCAGCCGCTAATGTCAACTAATGTGGCGCTAAAAATAAAAATTCCAATATTAGTGTAATCCTTTCCACAAAACTGAAAAAGGCGGCACAAAATGTCACCAAAATCATGGCCTTCTTCGACTACAATATTTTATAATGACCCTGTATTTTTGTCGATTTTTATTGAATTTGAACTATATTTCAACGTTTTTTGATGGTTCTGAGCCACCAAACACACTTAAAGCATGCAGAATCGACTCAGAATAGGAAAAGGAGACGTTTAGGTCAATTTTATGCATTCTGGCGTTCGTAGATACAAGAAAACTGTTAAAATTCTTCAGAAACGTCACTTATGAAGTGTTTTCTTGTACTTTTAAGCCACTCAGATACCCTACGGGCTCGGAAAGTGCAACGAAACCATCAAATTTTAGCTAGAAACTGTATTTTTGTCGATTTTTATTGAATTTGAACTATATTTCAACGTTTTTTGATGGTTCTGAGCCACCAAACACACTTAAAGCATGCAGAATCGACTCAGAATAGGAAAAGGAGACGTTTAGGTCAATTTTATGCATTCTGGCGTTCGTAGATACAAGAAAACTGTTAAAATTCTTCAGAAACGTCACTTTTGAAGTGTTTTCTTGTACTTTTAAGCCACTCAGATACCCTACGGGCTCGGAAAGTGCAACGAAACCATCAAATTTTAGCTAGAAACTGTATTTTGTCGATTTTTATTGAATTTGAACTATATTTCAACGTTTTTTGATGGTTCTGAGCCACCAAACACACTTAAAGCATGCAGAATCGACTCAGAATAGGAAAAGGAGACGTTTAGGTCAATTTTATGCATTCTGGCGTTGTAGATACAAGAAAACTGTTAAAATTCTTCGAAACGTCACTTTTGAAGTGTTTTCTTGTACTTTAAGCCACTCAGATACCCTACGGGCTCGGAAAGTGCAGAAACCATCAAATTTTAGCTAGAAACTGTATTTTGTCGATTTTTATTGAATTTGAACTATTTCAACGTTTTTTGATGGTTCTGAGCCACCAAACACACTTAAAGCATGCAGAATCGACTCAGAATAGGAAAAGGAGACGTTTAGGTCAATTTTATCATTCTGGCGTTCGTAGATACAAGAAAACTGTTAAATTCTCAGAAACGTCACTTTGAAGTGTTTCTTGTACTTTTAAGCCACTCAGATACCCTACGGGCTCGGAAAGTGCAACGAAACCATCAAATTTTAGCTAGAAACTGTATTTTTGTCGATTTATTGAATTTGAACTATATTTCAACGTTTTTTGATGGTTCTGAGCCACCAAACACACTTAAAGCATGCAGAATCGACTCAGAATAGGAAAAGGGACGTTTAGGTCAATTTATGCATTCGGCGTTCGTAGAATAAAGAAAACTGTTAAAATTTTAAAGTCATTTTGAAGTTTTTCTTGATACATTAGCCACTCAGAAACCACGGGCTCGGAAAGTGCAATCGAAACCATCAGATAATTTAGCTATAAACTGTATTTTGTCGATTTTTATTGAATTTGAACTATATTTCAACGTTTTTTGATGGTTCTGAGCCACCAAACACACTTAAAGCATGCAGAATCGACTCAGAATAGGAAAAGGAGACGTTTAGGTCAATTTTATGCATTCTGGCGTTCGTAGATACAAGAAAACTGTTAAAATTCTTCAGAAACGTCACTTTTGAAGTGTTTTCTTGTACTTTTAAGCCACTCAGATACCCTACGGGCTCGGAAAGTGCAACGAAACCATCAAATTTTAGCTAGAAACTGTATTTTTGTCGATTTTTATTGAATTTGAACTATATTTCAACGTTTTTTGATGGTTCTGAGCCACCAAACACACTTAAAGCATGCAGAATCGACTCAGAATAGGAAAAGGAGACGTTTAGGTCAATTTTATGCATTCTGGCGTTCGTAGATACAAGAAAACTGTTAAAATTCTTCAGAAACGTCACTTTTGAAGTGTTTTCTTGTACTTTTAAGCCACTCAGATACCCTACGGGCTCGGAAAGTGCAACGAAACCATCAAATTTTAGCTAGAAACTGTATTTTTGTCGATTTTTATTGAATTTGAACTATATTTCAACGTTTTTTGATGGTTCGAGCCACCAAACACACTTAAAGCATGCAGAATCGACTCAGAATAGGAAAAGGAGACGTTTTAGGTCAATTTTATGCATTCTGGCGTTCGTAGATACAAGAAAACTGTTAAAATTCTTCAGAAACGTCACTTTTGAAGTGTTTTCTTGTACTTTTAAGCCACTCAGATACCCTACGGGCTCGGAAAGTGCAACGAAACCATCAAATTTTAGCTAGAAACTGTATTTTTGTCGATTTTATTGAATTTGAACTATATTTCAACGTTTTTTGATGGTTCTGAGCCACCAAACACACTTAAAGCATGCAGAATCGACTCAGAATAGGAAAAGGAGACGTTTAGGTCAATTTTATGCATTCTGGCGTTCGTAGATACAAGAAAACTGTTAAAATTCTTCAGAAACGTCACTTTTGAAGTGTTTTCTTGTACTTTTAAGCCACTCAGATACCCTACGGCTCGGAAAGTGCAACGAAACCATCAAATTTTAGCTAGAAACTGTATTTTTGTCGATTTTTATTGAATTTGAACTATATTTCAACGTTTTTTGATGGTTCTGAGCCACCAAACACACTTAAAGCATGCAGAATCGACTCAGAATAGGAAAAGGAGACGTTTAGGTCAATTTTATGCATTCTGGCGTTCGTAGATACAAGAAAACTGTTAAAATTCTTCAGAAACGTCACTTTTGAAGTGTTTTCTTGTACTTTTAAGCCACTCAGATACCCTACGGGCTCGGAAAGTGCAACGAAACCATCAAATTTTAGCTAGAAACTGTATTTTTGTCGATTTTTATTGAATTGAACTATATTTCAACGTTTTTTGATGGTTCTGAGCCACCAAACACACTTAAAGCATGCAGAATCGACTCAGAATAGGAAAAGGAGACGTTTAGGTCAATTTTATGCATTCTGGCGTTCGTAGATACAAGAAAACTGTTAAAATTCTTCAGAAACGTCACTTTTGAAGTGTTTTCTTGTACTTTTAAGCCACTCAGATACCCTACGGGC
Organism: Zophobas atratus; assembly: GCA_022388445.1. NCBI lineage: Eukaryota > Metazoa > Arthropoda > Insecta > Coleoptera > Tenebrionidae > Zophobas > Zophobas atratus. Next base: position 27,858 of record JAKCWB010000074.1, on the reverse strand, counting down.
TCGGAAAGTGCAACGAAACCATCAAATTTTAGCTAGAAACTGTATTTTTGTCGATTTTTATTGAATTTGAACTATATTTCAACGTTTTTTGATGGTTCTGAGCCACCAAACACACTTAAAGCATGCAGAATCGACTCAGAATAGGAAAAGGAGACGTTTAGGTCAATTTTATGCATTCTGGCGTTCGTAGATACAAGAAAACTGTTAAAATTCTTCAGAAACGTCACTTTTGAAGTGTTTTCTTGTACTTTTAAGCCACTCAGATACCCTACGGGCTCGGAAAGTGCAACGAAACCATCAAATTTTAGCTAGAAAACTGTATTTTTGTCGATTTTTATTGAATTTGAACTATATTTCAACGTTTTTTGATGGTTCTGAGCCACCAAACACACTTAAAGCATGCAGAATCGACTCAGAATAGGAAAAGGAGACGTTTAGGTCAATTTTATGCATTCTGGCGTTCGTAGATACAAGAAAACTGTTAAAATTCTTCAGAAACGTCACTTTTGAAGTGTTTTCTTGTACTTTTAAGCACATCAGATACCCTACGGGCTCGGAAAGTGCAACGAAACCATCAAATTTTAGCTAGAAACTGTATTTTTGTCGATTTTTATTGAATTTGAACTATATTTCAACGTTTTTTGATGGTTCTGAGCCACCAAACACACTTAAAGCATGCAGAATCGACTCAGAATAGGAAAAGGAGACGTTTAGGTCAATTTTATGCATTCTGGCGTTCGTAGATACAAGAAAACTGTTAAAATTCTTCAGAAACGTCACTTTTGAAGTGTTTTCTTGTACTTTTAAGCCACTCAGATACCCTACGGGCTCGGAAAGTGCAACGAAACCATCAATTTTAGCTAGAAACTGTATTTTTGTCGATTTTTATTGAATTTGAACTATATTTCAAGTTTTTTGATGGTTCTGAGCCACCAAACACACTTAAAGCATGCAGAATCGACTCAGAATGGGAAAAGGAGACGTTTAGGTCAATTTTATGCATTCTGGCGTTCGTAGATACAAGAAAACTGTTAAAATTCTTCAGAAACGTCACTTTTGAAGTGTTTTCTTGTACTTTTAAGCCACTCAGATACCCTACGGGCTCGGAAAGTGCAACGAAACCATCAAATTTTAGCTAGAAACTGTATTTTTGTCGATTTTTTATTGAATTTGAACTATATTTCAACGTTTTTTGATGGTTCTGAGCCACCAAACACACTTAAAGCATGCAGAATCGACTCAGAATAGGAAAAGGAGACGTTTAGGTCAATTTTATGCATTCTGTGCGTTCGTAGATACAAGAAAACTGTTAAAATTCTTCAGAAACGTCACTTTTGAAGTGTTTTCTTGTACTTTTAAGCCACTCAGATTCCCTAGGGCTCGGAAAGTGCAACGAAACCATAAAATTTTAGCTAGAAACTGTATTTTTGTCGATTTTTTTGAATTTGAACTATATTTCAACGTTTTTTGATGGTTCTGAGCCACCAAACACACTTAAAGCATGCAGAATCGATTCAGAATAGGAAAAGGAGACGTTTAGGTCAATTTTATGCATTCTGGCGTTCGTAGATACAAGAAAACTGTTAAAATTCTTCAGAAAGTCACTTTTGAAGTGTTTTCTTGTACTTTTAAGCCACTCAGATACCTACGGCTCGGAAAGTGCAACGAAACCATCAAATTTTAGCTAGAAACTGTATTTTTGTCGATTTTTATTGAATTTGAACTATATTTCAACGTTTTTTTGATGGTTCTGAGCCACCAAACACACTTAAAGCATGCAGAATCGACTCAAATAGGAAAAGGAGACGTTTAGGTCAATTTTATGCATTCTGGCGTTCGTAGATACAAGAAAACTGTTAAAATTCTTCAGAAACGTCACTTTTGAAGTGTTTTCTGTACTTTTAAGCCACTCAGATACCTACGGGCTCGGAAAGTGCAACGAAACCATCAAATTTTAGCTAGAAACTGTATTTTTGTCGATTTTTATTGAATTTGAACTATATTTCAACGTTTTTTGATGGTTCTGACCACAAAACACACTTAAAGCATGCAGAATCGACTCAGAATAGAAAAGGACGTTTAGTCAATTTTATGCATTCTGCGCGTTTGAGGATACAAGAAAAACGGTTAAAATTCTTCAGAAACGTCACTTTTGAAGTGTTTTCTTGTACTTTTAAAGCCACTCAGATACCCATACGGGTCGGAAAGTTGCAACGAAACATCAAATTATAGCTAGAAACTGTATTTTTGTCGATTTTTAATTGAAGTTTGAATCTATATTTCAACGTTTTTTGAGTGTTTGAGCACCAAAACACTTAAAGCATGCAGAATCGACTCAGAATAGGAAAAGAGAGTTTAGGTCAATTTTATGCATTCTGGCGTTCGTAGATACAAGAAAACTGTTAAATTTCTTCAGAAAACGTCACTTTTTGAAGTGTTTTCTTGTACTTTTAAGCCACTCAGATACCCTACGGGCTCGGAAAGTGCAACGAAACCATCAAATTTTAGCTAGAAACTGTATTTTTGTCGATTTTTATTGAATTTGAACTATATTTCAACGTTTTTTGATGGTTCTGAGCCACCAAACACACTTAAAGCATGCAGAATCGACTCAGAATAGGAAAAGGAGACGTTTAGGTCAATTTTATGCATTCTGGCGTTCGTAGATACAAGAAAACTGTTAAAATTCTTCAGAAACGTCACTTTTGAAGTGTTTTCTTGTACTTTTAAGCCACTCAGATACCCTACGGGCTCGGAAAGTGCAACGAAACCATCAAATTTTAGCTAGAAACTGTATTTTTGTCGATTTTTATTGAATTTGAACTATATTTCAACGTTTTTTGATGGTTCTGAGCCACCAAACACACTTAAAGCATGCAGAATCGACTCAGAATAGGAAAAGGAGACGTTTAGGTCAATTTTATGCATTCTGGCGTTCGTAGATACAAGAAAACTGTTAAAATTCTTCAGAAACGTCACTTTTGAAGTGTTTTCTTGTACTTTTAAGCCACTCAGATACCCTACGGGCTCGGAAAGTGCAACGAAACCATCAAATTTTAGCTAGAAACTGTATTTTTTGTCGATTTTTATTGAATTTGAACTATATTTCAACGTTTTTGATGGTTCTGAGCCACCAAACACACTTAAAGCATGCAGAATCGACTCAGAATAGGAAAAGGAGACGTTTAGGTCAATTTATATGCATTCTGGCGTTCGTAGATACAAGAAAACTGTTAAAATTCTTCAGAAACGTCACTTTTGAAGTGTTTTCTTGTACTTTTAAGCCACTCAGATACCCTACGGCTCGGAAAGTGCAACGAAACCATCAAATTTTAGCTAGAAACTGTATTTTGTCGATTTTTATTGAATTTGAACTATATTTCAACGTTTTTTGATGGTTCTGAGCCACCAAACACACTTAAAGCATGCAGAATCGACTCAGAATAGGAAAAGGAGACGTTTAGGTCAATTTTATGCATTCTGGCGTTCGTAGATACAAGAAAACTGTTAAAATTCTTCAGAAACGTCACTTTTGAAGTGTTTTCTTGTACTTTTAAGCCACTCAGATACCCTACGGGCTCGGAAAGTGCAACGAAACCATCAAATTTTAGCTAGAAACTGTATTTTTGTCGATTTTTATTGAATTTGAACTATATTTCAACGTTTTTTGATGGTTCTGAGCCACCAAACACACTTAAAGCATGCAGAATCGACTCAGAATAGGAAAAGGAGACGTTTAGGTCAATTTTATGCATTCTGGCGTTCGTAGATACAAGAAAACTGTTAAAATTCTTCAGAAACGTCACTTTTGAAGTGTTTTCTTGTACTTTTAAGCCACTCAGATACCCTACGGGCTCGGAAAGTGCAACGAAACCATCAAATTTTAGCTAGAAACTGTATTTTTGTCGATTTTTATTGAATTTGAACTATATTTCAACGTTTTTTGATGGTTCTGAGCCACCAAACACACTTAAAGCATGCAGAATCGACTCAGAATAGGAAAAGGAGACGTTTAGGTCAATTTTATGCATTCTGGCGTTCGTAGATACAAGAAAACTGTTAAAATTCTTCAGAAACGTCACTTTTGAAGTGTTTTCTTGTACTTTTAAGCCACTCAGATACCCTACGGGCTCGGAAAGTGCAACGAAACCATCAAATTTTAGCTAGAAACTGTATTTTTGTCGATTTTTATTGAATTTGAACTATATTTCAACGTTTTTTGATGGTTCTGAGCCACCAAACACACTTAAAGCATGCAGAATCGACTCAGAATAGGAAAAGGAGACGTTTAGGTCAATTTTATGCATTCTGGCGTTCGTAGATACAAGAAAACTGTTAAAATTCTTCAGAAACGTCACTTTTGAAGTGTTTTCTTGTACTTTTAAGCCATCAGATACCCAACGGGCTCGGAAAGTGCAACGAAACCATCAAATTTTAGCTAGAAACTGTATTTTTGTCGATTTTTATTGAATTTGAACTATATTTCAACGTTTTTTGATGGTTCTGAGCCACCAAACACACTTAAAGCATGCAGAATCGACTCAGAATAGGAAAAGGAGACGTTTAGGTCAATTTTATGCATTCTGGCGTTCGTAATACAAGAAAACTGTTAAAATTCTTCAGAAACGTCACTTTTGAAGTGTTTTCTTGTACTTTTAAGCCACTCAGATACCCTACGGGCTCGGAAAGTGCAACGAAACCATCAAATTTTAGCTAGAAACTGTATTTTTGTCGATTTTATTGAATTTGAACTATATTTCAACGTTTTTTTGATGGTTCTGAGCCACCAAACACACTTAAAGCATGCAGAATCGACTCAGAATAGGAAAAGGAGACGTTTAGGTCAATTTTATGCATTCTGGCGTTCGTAGATACAAGAAAACTGTTAAAATTCTTCAGAAACGTCACTTTTGAAGTGTTTTCTTGTACTTTTAAGCCACTCAGATACCCTACGGGCTCGGAAAGTGCAACGAAACCATCAAATTTAGCTAGAAACTGTATTTTTGTCGATTTTTATTGAATTTGAACTATATTTCAACGTTTTTTGATGGTTCTGAGCCACCAAACACACTTAAAGCATGCAGAATCGACTCAGAATAGGAAAAGGAGACGTTTAGGTCAATTTTATGCATTCTGGCGTTTCGTAGATACAAGAAAACTGTTAAAATTCTTCAGAAACGTCACTTTTGAAGTGTTTTCTTGTACTTTTAAGCCATCAGATACCCTACGGGCTCGGAAAGTGCAACGAAACCATCAAATTTTAGCTAGAAACTGTATTTTTGTCGATTTTTATTGAATTTGAACTATATTTCAACGTTTTTTGATGGTCTGAGCCACCAAACACACTTAAAGCATGCAGATCGACTCAGAATAGGAAAAGGAGACGTTTAGGCAATTTTATGCATTCTGCGTTCGTATACAAAAAACTGTTAAAATTCTTCAGAAACGTCACTTTTGAAGTGTTTTCTTGTACTTTTAAGCCACTCAATACCTAGGCCGGAAAGTGCAACGAAACCATCAAATTTTACTAAACGTATTTTTGTCGATTTTATTGAATTTGAACTATATTCAACGTTTTTTGATGTTCTGACACCAAACACACTTAAGCATGCAAATCGACTCAGATAGAAAAGAGACGTTAGTCAATTTTATGCATTCTGGCGTTCGTAGATACAAGAAAACTGTAAAATTCTTCAGAAACGTCATTTTGAAGTGTTTCTTGTACTTTTAACCATCAGATACCCTACGGCTCGGAAAGTGCAACGAACCACAAATTTTAGCTAGAAACTGTATTTTTGTGATTTTATTGAATTTGAACTATATTCAACGTTTTTTGATGGTTCTGAGCCACCAAACACACTTAAAGCATGCAAATCGACTCAGAATAGGAAAAGAGACGTTAGGTCAATTTTTGCATTCTGGCGTTCGTAGATACAAGAAAACTGTTAAAATTCTTCAGAAACGTCACTTTTGAAGTGTTTTCTTGTACTTTAAGCCACTCAGATACCCTACGGGCTCGGAAAGTGCAACGAAACCATCAATTTTAGCTAGAAACTGTATTTTTGTCGATTTTTATTGAATTTGAACTATATTTCAACGTTTTTTGATGGTTCTGAGCCACCAAACACACTTAAAGCATGCAGAATCGACTCAGAATAGGAAAAGGAGACGTTTAGGTCAATTTTATGCATCTGGCGTTCGTAGATACAAGAAAACTGTTAAAATTCTTCAGAAACGTCACTTTTGAAGTGTTTTCTTGTACTTTTAAGCCACTCAGATACCCTACGGGCTCGGAAAGTGCAACGAAACCATCAAATTTTAGCTAGAAACTGTATTTTTGTCGATTTTTATTGAATTTGAACTATATTTCAACGTTTTTGATGGTTCTGAGCCACCAAACACACTTAAAGCATGCAGAATCGACTCAGAATAGGAAAAGGAGACGTTTAGGTCAATTTTATGCATTCTGGCGTTCGTAATACAAGAAAACTGTTAAATTCTTCAGAAACGTCACTTTTGAGTGTTTTCTTGTACTTTTAAGCCACTCAGATACCCTAACGGGCTCGGAAAGTGCAACGAAACCATCAAATTTTAGCTAGAAACTGTATTTTGCGATTTTATTGAATTTGAACTATATTTCAACGTTTTTGATGGTTCTGAGCCACCAACACACTTAAAGCATGCAGAATCACTCAGAATAGGAAAAGGAGACGTTTAGGTCAATTTTATGCATTCTGGCGTTCGTAGATACAAGAAACTGTTAAAATTCTTCAGAAACGTCCTTTTGAAGTGTTTTCTTGTACTTTTAAGCCATCAGATACCTACGGCTCGGAAAGTGCAACGAAACCATCAATTTTAGCTAGAAACTGTATTTTGTCGATTTTATTGAATTTGAACTATATTTCAACGTTTTTTGATGGTTCTGAGCACCAAACACACTTAAGCATGCAGAATCGACTCAGAATAGAAAAGGAGACGTTTAGGTCAATTTTATGCCTTCTGGCGTTCGTAGATACAAGAAACTGTTAAAATTCTTCAGAAACGTCACTTTTGAAGTGTTTTCTTGTACTTTAAGCCACTCAGATACCCTACGGGCTCGGAAAGTGCAACGAAACCACAAATTTTAGCTAGAAACTGTATTTTGTCGATTTTTTGAATTTGAACTATATTTCAACGTTTTTTGATGGTTCTGAGCACCAAACACACTTAAAGCATGCAGAATCGACTCAGAATAGAAAAGGAGACGTTTAGGTCAATTTATGCATTCTGGCGTTCGTAGATACAAGAAAACTGTTAAAATTCTTCAGAAACGTCACTTTTGAAGTGTTTTCTTGTACTTTTAAGCATCAATACCCTACGGGCTCGGAAAGTGCAACGAAACCATCAAATTTTAGCTAGAAACTGTATTTTTGTCGATTTTTATTGAATTTGAACTATATTTCAACGTTTTTTGATGGTTCTGAGCCACACAAACACACTTAAAGCATGCAGAATCGACTCAGAATAGAAAAGGAGACGTTTAGGTCAATTTTATGCATTCTGGCGTTCGTAGATACAAGAAAACTGTTAAAATTCTCAGAAACGTCACTTTTGAAGTGTTTTCTTGTACTTTTAAGCCACTCAGATACCCTACGGGCTCGGAAAGTGCAACGAAACCATCAAATTTTAGCTAGAAACTGTATTTTTGTCGATTTTTATTGAATTTGAACTATATTTCAACGTTTTTTGATGGTTCTGAGCCACCAAACACACTTAAAGCATGCAGAATCGACTCAGAATAGGAAAAGGAGACTTTTAGGTCAATTTTATGCATTCTGGCGTTCGTAGATACAAGAAAACTGTTAAAATTCTTCAGAAACGTCACTTTTGAAGTGTTTTCTTGTACTTTTAAGCCACTCAGATACCCTACGGGCTCGGAAAGTGCAACGAAACCATCAAATTTAGCTAGAAACTGTATTTTTGTCGATTTTTATTGAATTTGAACTATATTTCAACGTTTTTTGATGGTTCTGAGCCACCAAACACACTTAAAGCATGCAGAATCGACTCAGAATAGGAAAAGGAGACGTTTAGGTCAATTTTATGCATTCTGGCGTTCGTAGATACAAGAAAACTGTTAAAATTCTTCAGAAACGTCACTTTTGAAGTGTTTTCTTGTACTTTTAAGCCACTCAGATACCCTACGGGCTCGGAAAGTGCAACGAAACCATCAAATTTTAGCTAGAAACTGTATTTTGTCGATTTTTATTGAATTTGAACTATATTTCAACGTTTTTTGATGGTTCTGAGCCACCAAACACACTTAAAGCATGCAGAATCGACTCAGAATAGGAAAAGGAGACGTTTAGGTCAATTTTATGCATTCTGGCGTTCGTAGATACAAGAAAACTGTTAAAATTCTTCAGAAACGTCACTTTTGAAGTGTTTTCTTGTACTTTTAAGCCACTCAGATACCTACGGGCTCGGAAAGTGCAACGAAACCATCAAATTTTAGCTAGAAACTGTATTTTTGTCGATTTTTATTGAATTTGAACTATATTTCAACGTTTTTGATGGTTCTGAGCCACCAAACACACTTAAAGCATGCAGAATCGACTCAGAATAGGAAAAGGAGACGTTTAGGTCAATTTTATGCATTCTGGCGTTCGTAGATACAAGAAAACTGTTAAAATTCTTCAGAAACGTCACTTTTGAAGTGTTTTCTTGTACTTTTAAGCCACTCAGATACCCTACGGGCTCGGAAAGTGCAACGAAACCATCAAATTTTAGCTAGAAACTGTATTTTTGTCGATTTTTATTGAATTTGAACTATATTTCAAGTTTTTTGATGGTTCTGAGCCACCAAACACACTTAAAGCATGCAGAATCGACTCAGAATAGGAAAAGGAGACGTTTAGGTCAATTTTATGCATTCTGGCGTTCGTAGATACAAGAAAACTGTTAAAATTCTTCAGAAACGTCACTTTTGAAGTGTTTTCTTGTACTTTTAAGCCACTCAGATACCCTACGGGCTCGGAAAGTGCAACGAAACCATCAAATTTTAGCTAGAAACTGTATTTTTGTCGATTTTTATTGAATTTGAACTATATTTCAACGTTTTTTGATGGTTCTGAGCCACCAAACACACTTAAAGCATGCAGAATCGACTCAGAATAGGAAAAGGAGACGTTTAGGTCAATTTTATGCATTCTGGCGTTCGTAGATACAAGAAAACTGTTAAAATTCTTCAGAAACGTCACTTTTGAAGTGTTTTCTTGTACTTTTAAGCCACTCAGATACCCTACGGGCTCGGAAAGTGCAACGAAACCATCAAATTTTAGCTAGAAACTGTATTTTTGTCGATTTTTATTGAATTTGAACTATATTTCAACGTTTTTTGATGGTTCTGAGCCACCAAACACACTTAAAGCATGCAGAATCGACTCAGAATAGGAAAAGGAGACGTTTAGGTCAATTTTAATGCATTCTGGCGTTCGTAGATACAAGAAAACTGTTAAAATTCTTCAGAAACGTCACTTTTGAAGTGTTTTCTTGTACTTTTAAGCCACTCAGATACCCTACGGGCTCGGAAAGTGCAACGAAACCATCAAATTTTAGCTAGAAACTGTATTTTTGTCGATTTTTATTGAATTTGAACTATATTTCAACGTTTTTTGATGGTTCTGAGCCACCAAACACACTTAAAGCATGCAGAATCGACTCAGAATAGGAAAAGGAGACGTTTAGGTCAATTTTATGCATTCTGGCGTTCGTAGATACAAGAAAACTGTTAAAATTCTTCAGAAACGTCACTTTTGAAGTGTTTTCTTGTACTTTTAAGCCACTCAGATACCCTACGGGCTCGGAAAGTGCAACGAAACCATCAATTTTAGCTAGAAACTGTATTTTTGTCGATTTTTATTGAATTTGAACTATATTTCAACGTTTTTGATGGTTCTGAGCCACCAAACACACTTAAAGCATGCAGAATCGACTCAGAATAGGAAAAGGAGACGTTTAGGTCAATTTTATGCATTCTGGCGTTCGTAGATACAAGAAAACTGTTAAAATTCTTCAGAAACAGTCACTTTTGAAGTGTTTTCTTGTACTTTTAAGCCACTCAGATACCCTACGGGCTCGGAAAGTGCAACGAAACCATCAAATTTTAGCTAGAAACTGTATTTTTGTCGATTTTTATTGAATTTGAACTATATTTCAACGTTTTTTGATGGTTCTGAGCCACCAAACACACTTAAAGCATGCAGAATCGACTCAGAATAGGAAAAGGAGACGTTTAGGTCAATTTTATGCATTCTGGCGTTCGTAGATACAAGAAAACTGTTAAAATTCTTCAGAAACGTCACTTTTGAAGTGTTTTCTTGTACTTTTAAGCCACTCAGATACCCTACGGGCTCGGAAAGTGCAACGAAACCATCAAATTTTTATCAGAAAATGAACTTCAGTATTAAAACATTTTTAAATAAATTCAAGAAAACTTTATAACTTTGAAACTAAATCTTTGAAAGCATAATAAAACAAATATTTAAAAAAAATCTAAAACAAAAATTAAACAAAACTTAAAATTGGTACCATAACTCAAAATTTGGTAACAACTCAAACATTTGTAACAACTCAAAAATTTGGTAACAACTCAAACATTTGTAACAACTCAAAAATTTAGTAAGGAACATTATAGTAGTTGCGTGGTCAGCGTTCATCAAACAATATAACTGTTTAACTAATAATTTCAATGCAAATTAATCTTTAAAAATAGATCTAAATCTCAAAACGTTATCCAATCGAGAATACAAAGGGCGATTTATCATCAAAATTAAATTGAACTTTAAAAATATTAATAAAAACAAAACTTTGAACTTTTTATGAAATCGTGCACATTTTTGGAGATTTTAACACTTACCCCTTTGTGTCACAACACAAACACACACTAAACAGGCAACTGGCTAGAGGACTCTGATCGTTTTTGGATCTTTCGATCTTTTATAAGTAAAGACCCCTCCAAAGGAGTTGTTTTCGCAAAATTGTTTACAAGTTACCAGTTTATTTGGGGAGTCGTAAAAGTATTTGTGTTTCCACCAAATTAGGCTTAATTAACTGTAATATGAAGATTTTTAGTAGCAAAATGTGCTTTTTGTTAAAATTAACAAATTTAAACCATGAAATTATAAAACTGGACAAAGACATCGTGTCCAGCCAAACGGCGCCAATATTTAACTGTGAAATTATAAACCTTGATTAGAATGGTGTGAAATCATAAAATCCAAGTTTCACAAGGACAACCTTGATTTTTACGACAATGACGATTGTTCTGATTCATACCAACATCTCCAAAAATAAGTAAATTTATCGCCCGTTACATCTCCTCCCTGCTAGGGAAGCAAATGCTATGCTTTAATTAGCATACATTTGATTTCTGACCAGGCAACTTCCTTACCTAAAATTCCTAACTACTATAATCTTTCTTCTATCCGTCTTGAAACATGGATGGAAAGGCGTCTTCACATAGGGAATGTAGATTCGACCATATCGAGGGAGGATTCCAATTTTCATGTTTGCCAGCACAATCGAGTCGTGTCACTAAGGACTCCTTTTTCATTAACTGTCCAGATTGAGATAATTTTGCAGTAACCTCAATCTATTCTCAAAATTCTTAAAAGTTGATGGTCTTCAGCTAAGTTCTTTGTTTCGGACTTCAAGCTCGCTGGCATGTGGGTCTTCGGATAACATCATTCCCTTGCTCAAGAGTTGACTCTTGACTATACCCACTCGATAATATGTCGATCTATAACACTCATTCCCAATGTGTGTTAGTAAAAGCCTTATACTAAAATCAAAATCCTAATATCTATTGTTAGTGAGAGTCCTCTTTAAAAAAAAAAGATTAATAAATGAAAAGTAAGATTTGCCAGCAGGGGCAAGTGTTTTAATCTCCGTGATATGCAGTAATAAGATATATATATATTTACGCCTCTTTGTAGTCAGTATCATCACTTCGTTTTTGGATGGTTCCTAAAAAATAATAAGACCATGTAACTACTATCTTGGATTAAAAGTAATTATAGAGTTCTAAACTTGCCAAATCTGTATTTGATACGTTTAACTTAAGAACTTTCTTTATATATGTTTATGTAATACCCACGGATACTCGGGAGCTTGTCCTTTGCTCCTTGTATGATAAGCATGACGCGGTGGACTACGCACGATAGATGAGGTTGGTTCATTTAACTCCTCTGTTTCAGAGTCTAAGCTGTCTGAACTTTATCAGAAGTTTCTGATTCAGCAGAACTTATTTCTTCTTGAATATCATTCTCTTGTTGGATTTTTACCTTTTGTTCGTCGCTTCTAACGATGTCATCTAATGAGACATATAATGGGTCTTTCAGTTCTAAATTTTCACCATTTTCTGTGGATACCGTTAGTGTATTTGGATTTACAGTTCGTATAGTTGATTTATATCAATTGGCCCTTCTATCCAATCAAGTTCTTCTTGATCATCACTTTCATCAGAATAATCCAGTTTTAATTGAATATCTTCAGTTTCTTCATTCTCTAGTTGTCATCAGATTCTGCTGTTCTTATTTTCCAAGGTTTTAATCGCGCTGCATGAACTAATTGTTCATTAGCAGAACCAATTTCGATGATTCTATAATTTACTGGTCCAGTTCTTGAAACAATTCTGTAGGGTCCAGTCCATTTTGGTACAAATTTTGTAGCTAATTTCTTTCCTTTTATAGATGGTGTATATAGCCATACCTTATCTCCTAGCTGATACTCTTTCGTAATTACATTTTTATTGTATTTTTCGCAACGTTGATTTATGGATCCTTCTAAATTTTTAGCAGCTTCTGTGAGTGCTTTATGCATTTGTTTCAGTAAATTTGGTATATATGACTCAGAAATTTCGTACTGTACTTGTTCAGATCTTACGAAAGCATGAAATGGAAGTTCCATATCTCTTCCAAACATGAGAAAGTGAGGAGATTCTTTTGTTGCTTCATGAATTCGATTTCGGTATGCCATTAAAGCAAATGGTAATAATTCATCCCAGTCAGCATTTTGTTCATCTAAATAATGTGATAGCATAGTCTTTTTGCACACGGTGCATTCTTTCAATTACTCCATTTGTAGACGGACGATAAGGAGTAGTTTGAATCTTTTTAATACCCATCAAAATACAGATTTCCTTAAAAAGTTCTGACAGAAACTGTCTTCCACAGTCTGTTAACAAAGCTCTAGGTGTTCCATATCGTAGAATTATATTTTGTACAAATGTCTTAGCTACGGTGCTTGCTTTCATATCTGGCATTGGTATTGCTTCTGGATAGCGAGTCAGATAATCCATACATGTAAGGATATATCGATTGCCTGATGTTGTAACATTTAATGGTCCGACAATATCCATGGAAGCAAATCCCCACGGGCATGAAGGAACTGGCATATGTTGCATTTCTGTCTTTACCTTGCCAGAAGATTTTCTTGCTATGCATGAACTACAGCTTTCACAGTATTTTCGAATATCTGTAGTCATGCCCTTCCAATAAAAATCACGAGAAATATTCTCTAATGTTTTCTTTCTCCCTCCATGGGATGCTATTGGTGCATCGTGATAAAGTTCTATAATTTTCCTTATTAATGTCCTTGGTACTAGCAATTGATCATATCGCTGTGAAGCAGTTCTCTCTTTATAAAATAGTCCTTTTCTTGATTTATAAAATCCCTCAATAGTAATTAACTTCTGAATATCTTTATCTTCACTTTGTAGTTCTTTTAATCTATCTAGATCGTATAAAATTGGAGTGCAATTGTCGTTAATATGTCTTAATGTTCTAACTAACCATGAAGATTCTTCTTCCTCTTCTTCATTTTCAACTGTTACTGGATCTAATGGGTAATCTAATCTTGTTAGGGAATCAACGTGATTATGTTTACCTGGACGATATTCTATTGTAAATCGGTAATCTGTCAAGCTCATTGCCCATCTAGCTAGTCTAGAACTAGGATTTTTCATAGATAATAGATATTTTAAAGGTCGATGGTCAGTATAAATAGTAAAATGAACTCCTATTAAATAAATTTTGAAATAATTAATTGCCCATACCACTGCTAGACATTCTTTTTCAATGGTGCTATAATTCTTTTCGGCTCCTTTCAGACATCTGCTTGCGTACCACACAGGATGTTCGATGTCGTATTTTTGGGCAAGAATTGCTCCTAAAGATACATTTGAGGCATCTGTTACAAGAATAAATGGACGTTTAAAGTCTGGATACTTTAGTACTGGAGGTGTAATTAATGCTAGTTTCAATTGTTGGAAACTTAACTCGTGATCTTCTTTCCAGCAAAAATCCACATCTTTCTTTGTTAAGTTAACTAGAGGCCTAGATAATTTTGCAAAATTAGGCACGAATCGTCGATAGAAACCACAAAGTCCTAAAAATGCTCTAATCTCACGTGGATTTGTTGGTTGAGGGTACAATTCTATTGCTTTAGTTTTCTCAGGATCTACTTGGCATCCTTTTCCTGATATGATGTGTCCTAAATACTTTGCTTCTTTTACAAAAAACTGACATTTCGTTGGTTTAAACTGTAAATTAGCCTCTCTCATTCGTAAAAATACGTTTCTCAATCGATCTAAATGAATGGTTATATCTTCATTACTAAAAACAATTAAGTCATCCATATATACGAGACATTCAAGTCCTATCATTCCTGAGAATACGGTAGACATTAATCTTTGATAAGTTGCTGGTGAATTTGCCATACCCATTCCTAAACGTTTCATTTCCCAATGCCCGGTAGGTGTACTAAAGGCACTTTTCTCTTGGTCTTCTGGATATAAAGGTATTTGAAAGAAGCCCATTGCTAGGTCCAATACAGAAAATAAGCTTGATCCACTAAGTTGGTCAATTGTTTCGGTTATGACTGGTAACGGAAAATAATCAGGTTTAGTAATCTTATTAAGTTCTCTATAATCAATACACAATCGGAATTCAGGCTCCTCTCCTGGATGTCTTTTTTTTTCTACTAGCAAGACTGGAAAAGACCATGGTGAAGTACTTTCTTCTATTATGTTATTATCTAACAATGTTTGTATTTCCTTATCTAAGATCTCATGACGATGATAAGGTACTCTATATGGACGTTTACTGATGGGTGGAACATCTTCCGTGATAATCCTATGCTGAACTTTATTAGTGCATTTTAAAGGTTGGCTTGGTGTTTTAAATATGTCAACAAACTCTCTAATCAATTGTTCCAATGGTTCTGCGATTTCTTTATCTTCCTTGGGGTACCTTAGAATATCCAATAATTCCTGAATTTCTTCTTCAGAGATTTCTTTTGTTATTAAATCAACTTCGTCTTTATTCTCTTGTATTCTTCTTATAAATGAATAAGTTCCAATTTTAGTTCCTTTTTCTAATTCTATTGGATGTGGCAACACATTCACTAATAAAATCACAATATCTTTTTCTGCTCTGTTACAACTTCTTGCCAACCAAAATAACGACTCAATAGTTGGTGATAATGGTTCTACGATAATTAACTTTAACGGATCCCAATAAGTGACTAAGGCCTGACATAATTTGCGACAGTTAGGAGGGATTACTGTTCTTGATGTTAAGTATAATGGATATCCTTTGTTTATTTTATCATCCGTTCCTAACTCATCGACTAAGATCATGTCGGGTCTATTTTCCTCTACAATCTCCTTTTCGTATAACTTCTTTTTAACTTTTTCACTAGTTTTCAAGTTATTGACACCTATACTCGGGCTTTCTGACAAAAAGTGGTGACACGGTTGGCCAGACCATTTAGCAGATTGTGCCTTCATGGCATCTTTTGTTACTGACCTATAACAATCATGTTCACTCGAGCTCTCAACTTCCTTGACCTTGCTGTCAAGTATTAAACAACTGTCAGTTTCCTTTACTGACCTAAAACTTTTTTCAGTCCTCGAGGACACAGAACTATCGCGCCACTTCTGCTCCTTAGAACTAAATAACTGCAGTTTAACAACATCATTAATAACATCACTTTCCCATTGCGCGGGTAACTCTGGCTTCATTGAGCCTACCACCCCTTTCTCGGGTAACACTAGCTCCTTTACTGAGCAAACAACAACCCCTTTCTCGGGTAACACTAGCTCCCTTGAGCAAACAACCCCTTTCTCGGGTAACACTAGCTCCTTTACTGAGCAACCAACAACCCCTTTATCGGGTAACACTAGCTCCCTTGAGCAAACAACCCCTTTCTCGGGTAACACTAGCTCCTTTACTGAGCAACCAACAACCCCTTTCTCGGGTAACACTAGCTCCCTTGAGCAAACAACAACCCCTTTCTCGGGTAACACTAGCTCCATTACTGAGCAACCAACAACCCCTTTCTCGGGTAACACTAAGTCCTTCGCTGGACTCAAAATGTGTTCGCCACTAGAATTAAAAACATTTACGTTGGAACTTAACATTTTTCCTTCAGGTATATTGTTAACCTGGAGCAGATCTTCATCTAATTTCATTATTGGGCCAACTTCTTGTTCACTTAACGGCATCTTTATCATGTTTTCAATTTTTTCATAGCGATTATTGATCCTTATTGAATTATTATACATACAATCCGAACACTGACATTGTTTCTCAATTTCAGAATCTAATTTTAAATATCCAACCTTGACCTCATCTTCCGTGAGCAGAGTAAATGAAATATCATAAAGTTTAAAAATTTTACGCTTCCAACAAATACTTGCCGAATGTTTAGACATAAAATCCAAACCTACTAGTATATCACCACCAAATCGAATATTATCTTGGACTACAATGAACTTATGATTAAATGTTAAATTAATTTTATCTGTTAAGAACATTACAACCGACCCACACTGAGTTATTGCATTACCTTGTACGTCAACTAATTCAGTATCAGAGTTAATTACTTTTGTTATTAAATTTAATTCATAAATTACTCGACTTTTTACAAGTGATATTTCCGATCCGGTATCTATAATTGCATGCAACTGTTTCCCACATTCTGTAAAAATTATAAACGCATTTAAATTTTCGGAGCCTAAATTAATTTTAAAAATAGTTTTATGGTTATTGATATTACTTGGCTTTAATGTGTGACTGATGTCCTTTTCTCGCTCGACCAACACTGGCTTAGTGAATGGATTTTTACGAGTGTTCCGGATATTTACAGGAGGTTTCTCAGCTTGATAAAATCCAACCCTCGAGTTATTATTATTTGGTCGTCTTTGCGTCGTCCAAAAATTCTGCCGATAATTAGTCAGATTTTCACAATTTGACCTGATGTGACCTCTTTGGCCACATTGAAAACAAACTATATTAGGGCATGTAATGTAATGTCCTCTTGCCTTGTGACAATATTTGCAAATATTCTCAGCAAAGCCATAACTAAAACCAGTTGGTCGATACTGATTTAAATTTCTATTATACGGTTGTCGCAGATTCATTCTTGCAGTGTTTTCATTTTTCTCTTTATTTTTCTGATTTGTTGAAAAATAAGTATTTGCAACCATTTTTTCATCGTTTGATTTTAATTCCTTATATGTCCCAACTGCGTTAGATTTTTTATTTAAATTTTCACGAGCATCTGAATCACTGTCCAGTTTACGAATCATATCACTTCGGTTATTTTTTTTCAGCAATCTTTCTATCTGTGATTCTCTAATGGCGATTTTAACTGCTTGTTCAAATGAAATCGGATCACCTGCATAAACTTTTGCTTGTAAATTTGGTAATAGTCCGTTAAGAAATTGATGTAAGCATTCTTCTTGAATGCGTTCAGCCAAAATTCTATCTTTTCTTTGATCACCGGTTTTTTTCCAAGTAGAGGCGGCAATTATTTGTAATCGCTCAGAATATTCTTGTACAGGTTCATCCTGTCGTTGTCTGCAGTTTCGGAATTTTTGGAGAGCTTCACCCGGTAATAATGCTTGATCGAAACGGTTCAATAACGCATCTGCCAATTGTGCCCAGCTTGTCGATAATTGCAATAGCTCGTTTGCTTCAACCGCTCTTCTCGCCGGACCTCGCAATTTTAATTTAGCCATCTTTATTTTATAACTTTCGGACCAATTTCCGCAATCCGCCAAATCGTTAAAATAACTTAAAAACTCGCGAACTGGTGTACTACCGTCGAAATTTGGTATTTGGTCTAATGTAATGGGTACATACATTATTTCTGGAGTCCTGGCTTTTGTCTCCCTCCGGGGCGGAGGTAGATTTATTGACTCATCGTCCCGATAATCACATGAATCTCGATCTTCTCTTTCAAGAAATATAGAGTCCTCTCCCACATGTAAAAGTGGTTCTTCACCTTGTTGAGACATGTTAATTTTTAGCAGTCGATCTCTAAAACGGAAAGGAAACAAAATAATAGTTTTCCTTTACTTTTGTTAAAAAAAAATTCTAATTATTTTCTTAAGTTTATGGCTTTTTTTTTTACAATCTTTAAGGCCTTAATTTAGTACACATTTATATATATTTCATGCGTCTGTATGTATTTACTATTCAATTCTGAACGATTATTTCCGAACGTTAAAGGAAAGTGAGATTTTAATTCTAAGATGAAGCATGACGAAATTTATGTAACTTCATCATGGTGATCTGCCTATTTTTATTACCAATTCTGGGTTAGACGGAGTTAACTAGTTTACCTTTTTTTTTCTGAATACTTTAGTTCTCATAAATGAATTTCGTTAAAATAGATTTCCGGCTAATTTAGACCAAATACATCATAAAAAAAAAATGGACATTTCAGAACAGACTTTGAAATTTTAATGTTTCTCTCTTTTTTTTAAGCAAAATATAATCATTATTTAGTACTTTTTATTTTATTTTATTTACAGATTTATGATATTTTAATTGTGTGTAAACTAATACAGAAATAACATCTTTTTCCACAATTTTACCACTAAAGTGCAAATTACTCTTAATATGTGCTTGATCTCTTGCGCAAAACTGTACTACTGTTTTCCTTTAAAAAAAAAATTGTTTATGGTTACTGTGTTTACAAAATAACTCTTCATTCTACTACCAAAATGCACAAATTTAAATACAGTGTGTACTTAAAAAAAAACTGGAAACAACGGAATCATCTTAAACACCTGTCAATCCTCTTTCAATTGTTTTAATTAAAAATAATCACCACCTGGAATATTTATAAAATAACTGCGATTTTGGCCTCTTTTTTTTTACGGATATAACTAGATCTGTCAATCTACTAAAATTTATTATTCTATTTCTTTGTCTATCATGTACTGCATTAAATTCCTAAATTAATGAATAATAATTTCCGACAATCAGTTATTCACGAAACACCATTTTTACTGTTTTCATTACATTTCTAAAATTTAATGAAAAAAAAAATTTTTTTTTTTTCATGAAAATAATGCACTTATCCATCACATTTTTTAACCGTCTTTTTTTTTAACTGTATCTTTGATACTGACATTATGCAAATTTAAAATTTTAATTTCTACGTAACGCAGTATTTTCGTCGATTGCAATAACCCTACATAAGCATTTAGGAAGTAAAATTTACGCATTTTTCGCTCGATCGTAAAATAGTTCAATCTGACCTCATAAGCCATCCCACACACCCCGCACGCATTCACGGTCACTATGGAGTGTGGCTAATGTGTTAATTATGGTCGTTAAAATCGTTCGCGCCAGATCCGTACTCAAGTATTACCAGTCAAAAAACAAATTCTCGAAAATAACGCTCAAAAGTCCTTACCATTTCTTTTCTCTGTCTAAACATTATTTCTCAACAATTATTGAATAAACTATTAAAAATTAAATTTTTCAATTTTTCTAAAACGCACAATTCTCAAACAAACAAAAGCATATACATCCAGTTCAAAAACCAATCCTACCGACTGCGCCAAATTTTCTCCTATATGTGACGGGCTTGGGAGATTTTCAAAATTAACTTTTGTTAATTTATTATATATAAAACTGTAAAACTCTTGTCGTGGACCTTGTGCCCGACATATAGTGAAAATATTATTTATTTGTTCGTAGGCTGGTTCGTGATGATGGTAACACATTCTAGTGACTGGACAAAGGGACTACTTCAAGTATATGCATTTTGCTTAAATGAATAATTATATTTAATTTAGAAATGAGTATGTACAAAAGAGATTTAGTCATATGAGAATAATTTGGTATAACAATAAATTGTAGTGTAGTTTAATATGCAAATATAATTATCAGAAAATGAACTTCAGTATTAAAACAAACATTTAAAAAAATCTAAAACAAAAATATAACAAAACTTAAAATTGGTACCATAACTCAAAATTTGGTAACAACTCAAACATTTGTAACAACTCAAAAATTTGGTAAGGAACATTATAGTAGTTGCGTGGTCAGCGTTCATCAAACAATATAACTGTTTAACTAATAATTTCAATGCAAATTAACTTTAAAAATAGATATAAATCTCAAAACGTTATCCAATCGAGAATACAAAGGGCGATTTATCATCAAATTTAAACTGAACTTTAAAAATATTAATAAAAACAAAACTTTGAACTTTTTATGAAATCGTGCACATTGTTGGAGATTTTAACACTTACCCCTTTGTGTCACAACACAAACACACACTAAACAGGCAACTGGCTAGAGGACTCTGGTCCTTTTTGGATCTTCAGATCTTTTATAAGTAAAGACCCCTCCAAAGGAGTTGTTTTCGCAAAATTGTTTACAAGTTACCAGTTTATTTGGGGAGTCGTAAAAGTATTTGTGTTTCCACCAAATTAGGCTTAATTAACTGTAATATGAAGATTTTTAGTAGCAAAATGTGCTTTTTGTTAAAATTAACAAATTTAAACCATGAAATTATAAAACTGGACAAAGACATCGTGTCCAGCCAAACGGGCCGGAAACGCGCCAATATTAACTGTGAAATTAAACTTGATTAAATGGTGTGAAATCATAAATCCAAGTTTCACAAGGACAACCTTGATTTTTAAGACAATGACATTGTTCTGATTCATACCAACATCTCCAAAAATAGTAAATTTATCGCCGTTACACCACCAAACACACTTAAAGCATGCAGAATCGACTCAGAATAGGAAAAGGAGACGTTTAGGTCAATTTTATGCATTCTGGCGTTCGTAGATACAAGAAAACTGTTAAAATTCTTCAGAAACGTCACTTTTGAAGTGTTTTCTTGTACTTTTAAGCCACTCAGATACCCTACGGGCTCGGAAAGTGCAAGAAACCATCAAATTTTAGCTAGAAACTGTATTTTTGTCGATTTTTATTGAATTTGAACTATATTTCAACGTTTTTGATGGTTCTGAGCCACCAAACACACTTAAAGCATGCAGAATCGACTCAGAATAGGAAAAGGAGTCGTTTAGGTCAATTTTATGCATTCTGGCGTTCGTAGATACAAGAAAACTGTTAAAATTCTTCAGAAACGTCACTTTTGAAGTGTTTTCTTGTACTTTTAAGCCACTCAGATACCCAACGGGCTCGGAAAGTGCAACGAAACCATCAAATTTTAGCTAGAAACTGTATTTTTGTCGATTTTTATTGAATATGAACTATATTTCAACGTTTTTTGATGGTTCTCGAGCCACCAAACACACTTAAAGCATGCAGAATCGACTCAGAATAGGAAAAGGAGACGTTTAGGTCAATTTTATGCATTCTGGCGTTCGTAGATACAAGAAAATTGTTAAAATTCTTCAGAAACGTCACTTTGAAGTGTTTTTCTTGTACTTTTAAGCCACTCAGATACCCTACGGCTCGGAAAGTGCAACGAAACCATCAAATTTTACTAGAAACTGCTATTTTTGTCGATTTTATTGAATTTGAACTATATTTCAACGTTTTTGATGGTTCTGAGCCACCAAAACACTTAAAGCATGCAGAATCGACTCAGAATAGGAAAAGGAGACGTTTAGTCAATTTTATGGCATTCTGGCGTTCGTAGATACAAGAAAACTGTTAAAATTCTTCAGAAACGTCACTTTTGAAGTGTTTTCTTGTACTTTTAAGCCACTCAGATACCCTAACGGGCTCGGAAAAGTGCAACGAAACCATCAAATTTTAGCTAGAAACTGTATGTTTGTCGATTTCTATTGAACTTGAACTATATTTCAACGTTTTTGATGGTTCTGAGCCACCAAACACACTTAAAGCATGCAGAATCGACTCAGATAGGAAAAAGAGACGTTTAGGTCAATTTTATGCATTCTGGCATTCGTAGATACAAGAAAACTGTTAAAATTCTTTAGAAACGTCACTTTTGAAGTGTTTTCTTGTACTTTTAAGCCACTCAGATACCCTACGTCTCGAAATGCAACGAAACCATCAATTTTGCTAGAAACTGTATTTGTCGATTTTTATGAATTTGAACTATATTTCAACGTTTTGATGGTTCTGAGCCACCCAACACACTTAAGCAGCAGAATCGACCGAATAGGAAAGAGACGTTTAGGTCAATTTTATGCATTCTGGCGTTCGTAGATACAAGAAAACTGTTAAAATTCTTCAGAAACGTCACTTTTGAAGTGTTTTCTTGTACTTTTAAGCCACTCAGATACCCAACGGGCTCGGAAAGTGCAACGAAACCATCAAATTTTAGCTAGAAACTGTATTTTTTGTCGATTTTTATTGAATTTGAACTATATTTCAACGTTTTTTGATGGTTCTGAGCCACCAAACACACGTCGATTTATGAATTTGACAATTTTTTTGTCACCACCAACCACTTAAACACAAATCGCTCAAAAAGACTTAGCATTTGCATTCGCTTCTAATACAAAAAACTTAAAATCTCAAAACTCACTTAAGTGTTTTCTTGTACTTTAACCAATCAATACCCACGCTCGAAAGTGCAACGAAACCATCAATTTTAGCTAAACTGTATTTTTCGATTTATTGATTTGAACTATATTTCACGTTTTTGATGTTCTGACCACCAACACACTTAAGCGCGAATCGCTCAGAAAGAAACTTAGTCAATTTTATGCATTCTGGCTCGAGATACAAAAAACTGTTAAAATCTCAAAACTCACTTTTAAGTTTTTCTGACTTAACCAATCAATACCCTACGCTCGAAGTCAACAAACCAAATTTTACTAAAACTATTTGTCGATTTTATTGAATTGAACTATATTCAACGTTTTTGAGGTTCTGACCACCAAACACTTAAAGCAGCAAATCGACTCAATAGAAAAGAACTTTATCAATTATCATCTGCGTTCGTAATACAAAAACTTTAAAATTCTTCAAAACGTCTTTGAGTGTTTTCTTGTACTTTAAGCCAATCAATACCCTACGCTCGAAAGTGCAACAACCATCAAATTTTAGCTAAAACGTATTTTTGTCGATTTTTATTGAATTGAACTATATTTCAACGTTTTTGATGTCTGACACCAAACACACTTAAACATGCAGAATCGACTCAGATAGAAAAGAACTTAGTCAATTTTATGCATTCTGCGTCGTAATACAAAAACTGTTAAATTCTTCAAAACTCACTTTGAAGTTTTTTTGTACTTTAAGCCATCAGATACCCTAGGCTCGGAAAGTCAACGAAACCATCAAATTTAGCTAAAACTGTATTTTTGTCATTTTTATTGAATTTGAACTATATTCAATTTTTTGATGGTTCTGAGCACAAACAACTTAAAGCATCAGAATCGACTCAAATAGAAAAGACTTTATCAATTTAGCTTCTGGCTTCGTAATACAAAAAACTGTTAAAACTTCAAAACGTCACTTTGAATTTTTCTTGTACTTTAACGGTTCAGCCACCAAACACACTTAAAGCATGCAAATCGACTCAAATAAAAAGAAGTTTATCAATTTATCATTCTGCGTTCGTAGATACAAAAAACTGTAAAATCTTCAAAACGTCACTTTTGAAGGTTTTCTTGTACTTTTAAGCCAATCAGATACCTACGGCTCGAAAGTGCAACGAAACCACAATTTTAGCTAGAAACGTTTTTTTGTCGATTTATGAATTTGAACTATATTTCAACTTTTTTGATGGTTCTGACCACCAAACACACTTAAAGCATCAAATCGACTCAAATAGAAAAGGAACGTTAGTCAATTTATGCATTCTGCTTCGAGATACAAGAAAACTGTTAAAATCTTCAAAACGTCCTTTGAAGTGTTTTCTTGTACTTTAACACAATACCCACGGCTCGAAAGTCACGAAACCACAAATTTTACTAAAACTTATTTTGTCGATTTTTTTTGAATTTAACTATATTTCACGTTTTTGAGTTCAGCCACCAAACCACTTAAAGCATCAGAATCGACTCAAATAGAAAAGAGACTTTAGTCAATTTATGCATTCTGGCTTCGTAATACAAAAAACTGTTAAAATCTTCAAAACGTCACTTTTGAAGTGTTTCTTGTACTTTTAACCATCAATACCCTACGGCTCGAAAGTGCAACAACCATCAAATTTTAGCTAAAACTGTATTTTGTCGATTTTTTGAATTTGAACTATATTCAACGTTTTGATGTTCTGAGCCACCAAACACACTAAGCACAAATCGACTCAAAAAAAGGAGACTTTAGGTCATTTATGCATCTGCGTTCGTAAACAAGAAAACTGTTAAAATTCTTCAAACGCACTTTGAAGTGTTTTCTTACTTTAAGCCAATCAGATACCCTAACGCTCGGAAATGCAACGAAACATCAATTTAGCTAAAACTGATTTTTGTCGATTTTATTGAATTTGAACTATATTCAACGTTTTTGATGGTCTAGCCACCAAACACACTTAAAGCATGCAGAATCGACTCAAATAGAAAGAACGTTAGGTCAATTTTATGCATTCTGGCGTCGTAATACAAGAAAACTTTAAAATCTTCAGAAACGTCACTTTGAAGTGTTTTCTTGTACTTTTAAGCCATCAATACCCTACGGCTCGAAAGTGCAACGAAACCTCAAATTTTAGCTAAAACTGTATTTTGTCGATTTTTATTGAATTTGAACTATATTTCAACGTTTTTTGATGTTCTGACCACCAAACACACTTAAAGCATGCAGAATCGACTCAAAATAGAAAAGAGACGTTTAAGTCAATTTTATCATTCTGGCGTTCGTAGATACAAGAAAACTGTTAAAATTCTTCAGAAACGTCACTTTTGAAGTGTTTTTCTTTACTTTTAAGCCAATCAGATACCCAACGGGCTCGGAAAGTGCAACGAAACCATCAAATTTTAGCTAGAAACTGTATTTTTGTCGATTTTTATTGAATTTGAACTATATTTCAACGTTTTTTGATGTTCTAGCCACCAAACACACTTAAAGCATGGCAAATCGACTCAGAATAGAAAAGGAACGTTTAGTCAATTTTATCATCTGGCGTTCGTAGATACAAGAACTGTTAAAATTCTTCAAAACGTCACTTTTGAAGTGTTTTCTTGTACTTTTAAGCCAATCAGATACCCTACGGCTCGGAAAGTGCAACGAAACCATCAAATTTTAGCTAGAAACTGTATTTTGTCGATTTTTATTGAATTTGAACTATATTTCAACGTTTTTTGATGGTTCTGAGCCACCAAACACACTTAAAGCATCAGAATCGACTCAGAATAGAAAAGGAGACGTTTAGGTCAATTTATCATTCTGGCTTCTAATACAAAAACGTAAAATCTCAAAAATCACTTTGAAGTGTTTTCTTGTACTTAACCAATCAATACCCAACGGCTCGAAAGTGCAACGAAACCACAATTTAGCTAAAACTGTATTTTTGTCATTTTTATTGAATTTAACTATATTTCAACGTTTTTTGATTTCGACCACCAAAACACTTAAAGCATCAAACTACTCAGAAAGGAAAAGAACTTAGTCAATTTTATGCATTCTGCGTTCGTAATACAAGAAAACTGTTAAAATTCTCAGAAACGTCACTTTTGAAGTGTTTTCTTGTACTTTTAACCAATCAGATACCTACGGCTCGAAAGTGCAACGAAACCATCAAATTTTAGCTAAAACTTATTTTTGTCGATTTTTATTGAATTTGAACTATATTTCAACGTTTTTTGATGGTTCTGACCACCAAACACACTTAAACATCAGAATCGACTCAAAAGAAAAGGAACTTTAGGTCAATTTTATGCATTCGGCGTTCGTAGATACAAGAAAACTTTAAAATTCTTCAAAACGTCACTTTTGAATGTTTTCTTGTACTTTTAAGCCATCAATACCCTACGGGCTCGAAAGTGCAACGAAACCATCAAATTTTAGCTAAAACTTATTTTTGTCGATTTTTATGAATTTGAACTATATTTCAACTTTTTGATGTTCTGACCACCAAACACACTTAAACATGCAAATCGACTCAAATAGAAAGGAACTTTAGGTCAATTTTATCATCTGCGTTCGTAGATACAAGAAAACTGTTAAAATTCTTCAAAACTCACTTTTGAAGTGTTTTCTTGTACTTTTAAGCCAATCAATACCCTACGGCTCGGAAAGTGCAACAAACCATCAAATTTTAGCTAAAACTTATTTTGTCGTTTTTATATTGAATTTGAACTATATTTCAACGTTTTTTGATGGTTCTGAGCACCAAACACACTTAAAGCATGAGAACGACTCAAAAGAAAAGGAACGTTTAGGTCAATTTTATGCATTCTGGCGTTCGTGATAAAAAAACTGTTAAAATTCTTCAGAAACTCACTTTGAAGGTTTTCTTGTACTTTTAAGCCATCAGATACCCTAGGCCGGAAATGCAACGAAACCATCAAATTTTAGCTAAAACTGTATTTTTTGTCGATTTTTATGAATTTGAACTATATTTCAACGTTTTTTGATGTTCTAGCACCAAACACACTTAAAGCATGCAGAATCGACTCAGAATAGAAAAGAGACGTTTAGGTCAATTTTTCTTCTAAAAAAAAACGTTAAATTCTTCAAAAAAAAAAAAAAAAAAAAAAAAAAAAAAAAAAAAAAAAAAAAAAAAAAAAAAAAAAAAAAAAAAAAAAAAAAAAAAAAAAAAAAAAAAAAAAAAAAAAAAAAAAAAAAAAAAAAAAAAAAAAAAAAAAAAAAAAAAAAAAAAAAAAAAAAAAAAAAAAAAAAAAAAAAAAAAAAAAAAAAAAAAAAAAAAAAAAAAAAAAAATTATATTTTGATTCAAAAATTCTAACATGAAGTATTACATTCCGTAAAAATTTTAGAAACAAATTAACATATTTTACTAAAAAACCATTAGAAACTTTAATTTTTTATATAAACAATTTAATTTGTCTAAAAAAAAGGATCGGAATTTAGATCTATTTAAAAAATGTTAATTCTAAAATTAATATTAACTTTAATTTTTACAAAAAACCATTAAATTAACAAACTAATTTTTTATTTTTTAATAAAAACTTAATTCCAAATTTGAAGACAAAATTAAAAGAAACTAGCTAATAAGAACTAATTAAAACAAATTTTTCGAATTTAATTAATATCCTGGTCGGACCAAACATGAAAACCCTAAATATAAATTTTTTTATTAATTATTAAAAATTTTTTTCCCAAACCCAAAATAATTACAAAAAGAACTATACTTTTAAACCATGACAAAAAATTTAAAATTTATAAAATTTTAATTTTTCCTTTTTTTACAAACCCCAAACAAACATCGATAACGAACATAATTTTTAGAATTATTTTGTCGATTAATGTTAACAAATTTTTGGCTAGAAAAACATAAACTACTCAAAGTAAAAAATTGTAATTTTTATGCTTTTAATTTTAAATTTAATTTTCTACTGCCAAACAACCTAAATACAAAACTCAATTTACTGTAATTCTTAAAAAAAAATTAAATTTTAAATTTCTTTTTGATCTTTAATAAACATAAAAACAACA
>JAKCWB010000073.1:0-42255 GCA_022388445.1 Zophobas atratus | reverse complement strand
AAACTTAAATATATTTTAAAAATTAAAATAAAAATCGACAAAATCAAAAATTTTTGTGTGCCCCTTGTGAAAGTGTGATGTTCATCCGGTGTTATGTGGTTAATTTGTTGTATTTTGTGAAGGATAATTGGTAATTTTTGCATATCCCCCAAATTCAAACGTCGGCCTTT
This sequence comes from Zophobas atratus, assembly GCA_022388445.1. Taxonomy (NCBI): domain Eukaryota; kingdom Metazoa; phylum Arthropoda; class Insecta; order Coleoptera; family Tenebrionidae; genus Zophobas; species Zophobas atratus. Next base: position 42,085 of record JAKCWB010000073.1, on the reverse strand, counting down.
TGTTTGCAACACAGTAATTTTAGCTGCATTTGTTACTTTACGTTTGTTTTTGGGTAATTTATATAATTAAATTTTTCTTTGTTTTGATAGCTGTTTCACGAAGCCCCCGGGCTTCTTTTGCGGCGCGGCGCCTTCCTCGTTGCTTTTTTGTTGACAGGTGGGTTTTGTTTACGTGTTAGTTTGATAGTTATATTTTGTCGGAATTGTTTACATTCATATAAAATGGACGGAAAGTGTCTGGGTTGTCCCGCTGATGTCGACTCATCCCATTTCTTTACTTTGTGATGGCTGCGATGGGCCCAAGCATCGGTCGGCATTGCATTACCACTCGCCGCAGCTGCGGATGTGACAGATCTGTAGAATGTCCTCTCACTTAAAATCTTATGTGCGTTTTTGACAATAATTTTAAATTGTTTAAGTTATTCAGGTTTAATCGGGGATTGTTTATGGAAAAATGTGGGGGGTTAATTAATAAGGGTGTGAAATTTTTGTTGCAGAAATTAAATCTTTGAGATCCGAAATTAACGTGCTGAAAAAAGTAAAATTGATCTTTTTAAAAAAACCCCTTTCTTCAAATTCTTAGGGGGGTTTACTTTCGGGGGGGGGACAAAATTTACGGGGGCCTTAAATTAATAATCCCTTCCAAACTCGTACGTTCCAAATTTAAAACACAGACACAAAAATTATTGTGAAGCCAAAAATACAGCACAATCTATATCTCAACTCGTTTCGGATATATTAAAGAAAGTTAACATAATGGATGAGAAAATTGCGGGGTAACAAAAGTCAAACCCTTTTTCTAGTGGGGGGTTACTTATTTCTTGTTAATGATGCAGCAGGGGGGGAAGAATTTTTAAAGAAATAGGTCTGTTAATCTTTCGAGAACTTATAATATTAAAGAGGTAAATTCCTTTCCTCCCAAAAATTAGAATAGTAGGTTTTTTTCCAGTGATGTTTCTGAGAATTTTTTTTTGTCTTACATGAAAAAACAGAATCCAGATCTAATCCAGCAGTTTTTTTTTTAAGTTAATTGTCTCTGGCCAACGCGGTCCAAAAACAAAAACGTTTTTCAGGCTGATGTTGAAGTAGAATTGTTACTTAAAAAACTTTTTTTTAAAATCTGGTCACTTTTTAAATTTTGGACTTAAAATTTCCATGTTCTGTATATGCGCTATTGGGGTTTTTCCGCGTTGCTAAATTGGGGCAATGGCTTTTTCATAGGTAAGCAGTGAAAAAAAAGAATGAGCTGCCCCTTATGCGCGGGAAAAAACATAAAAGTTAAAGACTGCCCTTTTCATCTTGATTCAGATAAAAGGAACAAAAATGCTGCATTAATTTTTAAAAAACTATGCGAAATGGCCGGAGAATCTAAATTTAAATCATTGCAGAAAGGGGAATATAATTTGGGTGAATCATATAAAGCGGCTCGAACAGTTTCAAAAAAAGAATTTATTTGCTGTTTTCTGTTCAATACAAGTTTCCCCCCTCATATAAATAGAAACTAACCTTTTTCAGTTTCTTTAGCTAGGTTGTTTTTTGGGATTCAGGTCCTCTGAACCTCTTTAGGCATCATAACTACTCTCAACATAGTGGTCTGATACTTTGCGACTTTTTTATAAAAAAATATTCGAAGTTGAAAAATAATTAGCTGACAACATTTGAATTCATAACCATGACGCTTTTGACATCTTGATCCCACGGAGACCTGGCTAAAAAATGATGGGGCTAAAATGAATTATTTGAACCGAATATTTTTAATGTCTATCGTAAGGATCGTGATCTTGCGGCAATGACCTAGTCGAGGTGGGGGAGTTTACTGTTGCTGCTAAAAAGCATCTTTTAATTGAAACTATTGATCCTTACTCGCTTTAATTTTTGCTTTGATGAATCAGGCTATTGACATTTTAATTGCTAGGGTTAGACTAGTGTATAAAAACGGGTTTTGTAATTGTCTTGTATATACCTCCTTCTCCGTAGTTGATGATTTTTCTTGTCTTTTTGAGTGTTTTTATCTTCCCCTTAACGAATTTTTCAGCGCAACTTAATTGTTATGGGGATATAAATTCTCCCGTTCTATAGTTTTTTTCCAAGATGGGAGGGGCCCCTCAAATAACGCTATCAATGCCTGCATTAACTTTGCGGAATTTTTTAATCTTACGCAATGGAAAGGTGTCCTCAATCGCGATAATCGTCTCCTTGACCTTGTGTTTTCTAATTTTCATTTTTTTTGTTTCTAAGCCTGATGAAAATTTTTTTAAATACTGAGGATTATATCATCCAGCGTTGTGTGTCGATTTGTCCTCCTTAAAAACTATAAAGGTGGCAACCCTTCTGGAATTTGTGGTGGATCCCCTAATTTCAGGGAAAACTGATCTTTCCTTTTTGTATGAGTCTATGTTTTAATACTGACTTTCTCTTTTCTTGACGCGTGTGTTGTGTTAACAAGGTTTTTGATAACTTATATAAAAAAATTAGAACCCTTAATTTTTTTTTTCATTTGTACCCATTTAAAGAAAAAAAACCTTCAAGAGTTATTCCTTGGTATAATGGACAAGTTATTTTAACTTAAAAATGAAGGAGAAAGCGTGGCAAAAATAAAAAACGAAATAAAACAAACGGAATCCTATAATGCCTTAAAAAGCATACGCGCTAATGTAAAACTCTTATTTGGACTTCCTACAAAGAATATTTGCAAAATATCACTTCTGATATTAAGAAGATTTCCAAAAAAAAATTTTGGGGGAAGTTTATTAAAAAAAAAATCGAATCGTGCATGTATTCCGTAATATTTTTACAAAAGATAACGAACTTTCCAACCCCCAAAAAACCCTTGCTGATGCGGGTTTGCGCATTTTTTTTTTCCAGGTCTTTTCATCCTGTTAGTAGCACCTCAAAGAATACGGGCCTTGTAGTGATCTTGTGAGTGCGTTAAATCAAAATATATTTTGATGTTAGAAAAATTAACGAGTCTAAGTGCTTACAGCCATCAAGAAAAAAAAACCGACTTAAACCGCTGGGCCCGATGAGATTCCCCTCATTCTTTGTGAAAGACTGTGGCATAAATTTTAGTCCTCCACTCAGTTATTTTTAATTTTTATTTTGAGTAATTAAAAAATTTCCTGACAAATGGAAGTTATCTCGGGGGTTTTGCCTATACATTTAAAAAAAGGAAAGCACGGGGGGAAATCAGTGAAAAATAGGGGGAATTGCTTTTATCAACAACTTTTTTCTAAAGTGTTTGAATTTGTAATGCATGCTCGCATCTTTTTCCCATGTTTCGCAGCACTTGTCACCGGTGCAGCATGGGTTTCATTCGGAAAGGTCGACGTCACGAAAATTTTATTTATCAAGACGCAATATATCTAGAAATGTTTGACAAAAAAGTCTTCAATTGATTGCATTTATTTAGATTTTTTAGCAAGGTTTTTTATCGCATTGATCATCGTATTCTACTGCATAAAAAGGAGAGTTTTGCTTTTTCCGATGGTTTGCTTATTTTATTTAAGGTAATTTTCCAATCAACCAATTGTATAATAGTCTTACAATTTCGTAACTAACATACACATGTTTGTTTTCTGTCCTTTTATGTGGGCGTACAATGTGTACGGTATACCTGAAGAAGGTGTGAACGTCCAGTGTGTTTTTCCAAATTTATTAGACGAATTCCATTATATTGTCCAAGGTTGAATTGGAGAAAGTGTTGTTTGATGTGTCCTTTACATAGACCGTGTCTACTTGATCCTGTATAATATGTTTGTATAAAATATTCGGGACCTCGTTAGAATCTACGATGCCGTCGTTGTATCTCAATGATGATGATTGTTCTCGAACCCATCGTATAGTTTTTTAATTTTCGGATCAAGATCTTTAAACGGCTTGAGTGATTTAATCCAATAATGCGCTACATAACCGACCATCCTGAATGTCATCTCCTTCGGTATAAATTCGGAAACAAATCCCTGCATATCTATTACCAGAAACTACATCTTGTTCAGACTGTCAAACCAAGACTGAAAATTTTTTCGATCTGGGGTTCAACTTTTAATACAGGATTTAACAATTTGTTCAGTCCTCAGAATACGTAAACGAAATCTATCTCTATCTGCAGCACATTGTATCCATTTATCACCTCTTCTGGCTTGAGAGTAAGCGTATGACCAATGACACATATAATGAATAGTTGGAGGTGCTTCAGAGAAACTAACACTTGTTTTCATATTAAGAATTGCACTTTTTCACTTTTAGGTCTATATTCAATTATCTTATCGTGTATAATTAAACAATAAGCCTTGGTCGATTCGGGAAAATTTCATGACTTTTTCAAATTCTAACTTTATGTCTCCACTGACGCTTTCAGAGGTTCAGGTTGTTTTGAACAATCAATTACAAACAGAGGTGTGTTGGCAAAAGTAGAGTAGTCAATTATTGGATCGGCAGCAAAATTTTCCCAGTCAACTGTTGCACTAAATTCATATATGCCGTATATGCTGATAGATACTGATTAGATGTAAAATCGAGACTATGATCTGCATAAGGATAAACACTTGAACCCCACCCATGCTTGATATTTTCTCAAGTTAATATGGCTGAATTTCGCAACATCTTTTTTATGATTGTCTTTTATGTTTGTTTGGAATGCGAGGACATGTATCTGGGCGGGTTTTCCCAAAATTTGTCGTTGTGTTTAATACTCCAAATTTCTTTGTCAGTGCCTGTTTTTAACTTTGGTAATTCATGAAGTTCACATTTCTGTAACCTATAGTTTATAGGTTTATCGGTTTGAATTGTCGGCCATAGCGTTATTTTCGCTTTGTCGCTGGGATAAATGTGCTTTGCTTGTATCGACACGCTATGCACTTTTATGGTTGCTTTCTTGGCACTTCCAGTGACCATATACGCGTTATCATCATTGCGACTGCGTACAAGTCGTATAGAATGATGTCCAAACATAACGTTTCTATAGTAAAAGAATATAACCAAAAATATAACTAAATGGCACCCATAATTTCAAATTTCTTGGTTTTTTTCGTCTTGGGTAAGTATTGTATGGCCTGTTGCATTTGGATTCCAACCGGCTTGTATAAGATTCTTAGACTGATTTGCTGAATAAGCACAATAATTATGAAGGGTTTTGTTGTAGTACCAGGATCTCTTTATTTTTTCAACTTCTTTGCCATTAAAAAAAGTAAATTATGGATTCAAACAGGTAAAGACCTGCATTATTTGTTAATTTACATTCTCCCGCAACAGGGGTTTCTGTTTTTCACTTTCTATAGCAACAGGTATTGTAGTAGTTGCTTCTTCTTTTAGTTTCGCCAATAATGCGAAGTTTCGAATCACTCATGCAAATAAATTGCATCAGGTTGATGAAATGTCAATTTGTATCTCATCACTGTTATTAAACGATTGCACGTAAGGATAATAAGTACGTTCCTCTTCTCTATCTACGCTTTGGTCTATTGAGGGGGATTGATAGATATCCAAAATTTCTGACATTGAAACCCCAAAGGGAACGTAGAATGTAAACGCTGTACGGTGATAGTGTCTTCACTGGCGAATATCTGTCAACTAAAAAATGCGACCCCTAAATGACTTCTTATTTATATTACTGTGTTATTGCGAAATGTAAGACCCATTAATAGTTTTTAATTCCAATCGGACCACTACTTCTTCACCACGAAAGTTGACGGATCTGAGTTTTGATCGATCAGTTTGATGGTTATTTATCAATGACGTTTTTTTTAAATTAATGGCAAATATAAAGGATGCATTGGTTCGATATTTATGGCATATCCAGGATCTACTGTTGGAGAGAATTCATAGAGGGTGTGACAAGGTAGGCCAGCGTAAAATGAACCTGTCACAATGTTACATTCCACTCGAATTGACGTTACTTTAATAATATTTACAGGCATATCAGACTCGTGTTTTGTATTCGCTACTAATACTTTTTTAGAGAAACCCAATAAATTTCCTAGTGTCCCTTCTTTACAAAATCAATATGTAGATACTTTGTAGTTCTGCTTTCAATGTGTTATTATTCGGTTTCAACGAAAAAATTTGATCTCTCGATGTTTTAGTCAAACCCATTGATATGTTCTTGGATGTAACGTTCCAGATCGCTTATTTCATAGCTACCTGTCGGAATAATTAATTTCTTTAGATCCACAATCTTCATGTCTCTTTCGAGTTTGACGACGATGAAGAATGATAATAATAAAAGTTTATCATTTACTCCGGTTTCGACGTTAGGTATGCTATTATATGTGAATAATCCTATTAATCCCAAACAATAATCGTAATTAGGATTTAATTCCCACAGGTGGATATAAATCAGCTTCTAGAAGCTACCGTGACCTTTTAGTGTGAAGGTTCGACTCATGACTAAATAAAAAACTAGTTTTGCTTACAAATTTATTGAATCAAGAACTGCAAACATAAATGTCCACAATTGTATCCTAGATTTGTGGTATTTCTTGATTATATAGTATTCTACAATTATTTAGATAACTTACTAGCTCTGAACACGGTTTCAGATTACCGAAACTATCAAAGTATCGTATAATATTGTTCGATTTTTTTAAAGGCTACCCAATGAGTTTCCACATCCATGTTTTGAATCCAAAGTTACAATACAGATTCATGTTTTCGAGGACCATCTTTTGGCAGATCATCTCTCATGAAAACGTCTCGAAAATGTGGAAAAGTTTAAGAGTTTTGCGTACTTCCGTAGATCAAAGTCCGTGAGTGCTCTTTTTGGGGAGCCTTATTGAAGTTTTTTTCGAAACTTTTTGAGAAAAAGTCCATAACCTTTGAGATTTTTTCATCAAGTATAAACCATCGCCCTGTTTACCTATAGCTATAGCTTCCATTTGTTTGTTATGTCGTTCAGAAATTTTTCCAACGCTTTTTTCGCCGCTTTAGCATCGTTAATTTGCTTTAGCTATACCTGCGGCCCCTCCTGAGATAGCACCTATAGCCGATAAACCAGCAAATATTGCAGGGAAAATTGGTAGTAAACCACCTATTTTAGGCAGTGGTATTATTCGTGGTATTCGAATGCGTTTTTTTAACCACCAGCTTTTTTCACCCCCTACACGGCTGTTTTTAATAAGGTCGACACATCATCAACGTCATTAATTTGTTTCTTCAATTTTTTTAACACAGCTTTTGAAGAGTTGTTTGCGTCTGCGGTTTCTTCTTCTTTGAATTCTTTCTTTGTAGTTGCAAACTCATCCCTAACTTTCTTTTAACTTTCCATTGCATTCGTACGAACCAAGCACTTGCTTTTCTCCTAACGAAGCGTCTGAATGCTTTGGACACGTGCCCAAGCCTTGTTTTCTAAAATTTCGTCTGCTTTATGTCTTTCTTTCAGATCTTAGTTCGTGAATATGCGATTTTCGTGCTCTTTACAACTTCTATCTAGCTCGTTAATTCCAGGGTCGCCGCGTTCAAGCCTCTTCGCAAGCGTAGTACCCGGAAACCGCAATATTGATAACCAGGTAAATGTAATTCGACAGGTAATTGTTAATGAGACTGTTTAACAAGTCCTTTACCTTTGATGACTAACATTGAACTGAACAATCTTTATAAAAACGAACACGGTATATATATTTATGTTAGTAAAAACAATGAAGATCGTTAAGCAGCACACGATCCTGTCAGTGAAGAATCACGATATTTCTGAAACAAAACTACAACCATCACGACATGGGAACTCTTTCCTAATACCGTTCGTGCGATTATAGCAGGACCATCGGGTTCTGGGAAAACTAATATTCTGCTATCCTTGATTTTTGATAAAAACGGATTGAAGTTTGAAAATGTGTATGTTTATTCGAAATCGCTTTTTCAACAAAAGTATCAAACGCTGCAGACGGTTTTAAAATCAATCAAAGAATAGGATATTTCCATACGATGAAGACGCCAAGATTGTGGATCCTTTTAATGCAAGACCAAATTCGAGTTTCGTTTTTGATGACGTAGCATGTGATAAGCAAAATATTATAAGATGCTACTTTTGTATGGGTAGACATAGAAATATAGATTGCTTCTATCTTTGTCAGACCTATACTCAGATTCCCAAGCATTTGATACGCGACAACGCAAATTTTTTAATATTACTACAACAAGATGAAATGAATCTGCGACATGTTCATCGAGATCACGTGGGTACAGACATGAACGTTTGATAAATTTTTCAAAATTTGTCAAAATGTTGGAAGGACAAATTTGGATTTTTAGTAATAAGTAAAGAAAACAATCTAAATAGCGGACGATATCGAAAAGGATTTGACAGTTTCATTAAGATATAAAGAGGGGAAACATTCATTTCAACGATCCAGTTTCAATTTGAATAGGTATCATGAGCGACGTTAAACAAAAAGCGACGCCTTACTGCAATATCTGATGACATTAGAACAAAACATAGGGTTTTGAAGTTGGGAATACAAGAGCTGATGAATCACTAAATAAACTATTTCAACCTATAGTGGAGCCTATAAAGACAGTTTTCCATAAAATTTAGAAAAGAACCAGCTCCAACAACAACAGCAGCTTCGAACAACTTCTCGAACATCGACGAATACATCAAGAGCAGCAAAACCAACAACGCCAACATTTAGATAAATTGCAACAAATACAAGAGCATTTTACCACTACTCAAAGAAGTGCTACCAACAAGAAGTAACTACTGCTAAATCTGAAACAGAATTTCCTGAAGTATTCGAATCAAACGGACAACGTCGCAAAAGTTATGGACGTGAAGGCAATCGCAAGGACTTGTTGTTTCAACGACATTTTACCTATGAGCGAAGAGGTATTTGAAGCAAAACCCGAGGAGACGAACGAAGATGACGATAAAGATGACAATGATGAAGGAGAAAAAACGAACCAACAAGTTAAAATGAACAATTTACGGAAGAGGTTTTAAACAACTTTATTGAACAGTTTCCTGACGTGGCCCAATTATATGTTATGCAAACATTATTAACAGAAAGGCGACACTCTATTTGGACCAGTCATAAATCCAGCTACCAATACCTTTTACTTTGGTGACTCGTTGTTGCATATTAACTAAAAATAGTGATTTTACACTCAATGATAAATCGTTCACGGGTACTGAAGGATTGTATCAGCTATTTTTTTAATACACCCGAAAACATCGACAAGAACATAGTAACCGAAATGATTTTCCATAATTATAAGCAAATGTTGGAAAGTGCAAATGTTTAATCGAGCAGGAAAACAAATCTTCCGAAAAGAAAAAAGAACAAGTTTAAAATTCCTTGACGTTATAAAGCCGCTTTCTCAAACAGTCCGAAAAAAAAGAAAATCACCTAAAAAGTCTACTAAAATCACTCCCCTGAGAACTAAAAATCTCGACACGTAGTACTACTAGTAGTACATCTAGTAAAAAAGGGGGTGGTGCTTATAAGATTTCTCATAACTATCCTGTGGGAAAAGGTTTATTGGGATGACGTGAAATGAGCTGGTACAACGGCTCAACCTGCTACATGCTGCAAAGAAAGCAGGAAGTGAAATTTTCATTTTAATGAAAATTAGAAACATCGAAGAAGAATTACGAGAACTTCATGTTATTGTTTAGTTTAATCATGAGTGTCGACAAGTTCGTCGTTCATCATCATCATCAATTTATAGACTATACAGAAAGCGACAACATTTTTGAACATCCAAGAAATACAATACGCCTACACTGAAACGGCAATTTCGACATGGAAAATCGTAAATTGTGCAATGTTCAAGATCCGATCGAAGAAACGGACGTAACGACCAAAAAGTAAAGCCGATAAACTTCACGAAAATGCCATTTTACGAATCGATAAATTCGGCAGTGTCTTGACAGATGCGAAAAAAGCTTTTTTGAAAGCTGAAATAGATTAAGCAAAAAAGTATCTGATCTAGATAATCAAATGACCATTACCGTTGATGAAATCGATAAAAAGTGGATTAAGATGTTAGCTGACTACGAAAAATTGTCTAATAGATTGAAAAGATTACAGAAGGATCCTGTGCCTGATAAAAGATTAAAAGACTGCAACCTCGAGCGGTGCAGTCAAAATGAACCTCAACCACATTCAGGGGTTTATCTCGATTAATAAAGAGATCGCAAAACGAATAAACAAACGCCCAATAAAAATAATAATAATAATTGAGCATTGTCCTCGTACTATACACGATGGTTCGAAGTAAAAATGTTACTGTAACCGACACGAAAAAACAATGGTAGACGAAATATTTAAACTTGCGAGAAAAAATTTTAAAAGACGACACACGGTTATAAATGGATTTGACGAACTATGGCAAGCTGATTTAGCCGATTTTCAAGTTATGCAAAGAAAATCATGGGTTATAAATATGTCTTAGTTGTTATTGATTGTTTATTTTAAATTCTTATGGATGAGAAACCTTTAAAGACAAAATCCGCATCTGATGTCAGTAAGCTATGGAATCAATATTGAACAAAGGAAGAAAAACCCCCGCTCTTACAAACCGACCAAGGTAAAGAATTCTTTAACGCACAATTTTCTGATCTAATGAAGAAAAATAAGATTCATCCATTATCATACGTACAGTGTAAAAAAGGCGGCTATAGTTGAACGTGTAAATTAGGACTATCAAGTCAAAATTATATCGTTCATTTACTTTAACTGCTTCATACAATTGGACTAATAAATTAGAAAATATTAATGCAGAATATAACAAGACAAGACATCGCATAACTGGAAAAAAACCTATCGACATCAATAAACAAAAACGCTCATGAAATTAAATTATATGGTATTAATCCAAAAGCTGAAACTAAACATAAATTCAAGGAAGGAGATATAGTTCGTGTCAGTAAGTTTAAACATATATTTGAACCTGGTTATAAACCTTCATGGAGTACTGAATTATTTAAAATCTCTAAAGTAAACGCTACTAATCCTACAACTATGTTTTGAGAGATTTTCAAGATCGACCTATTAAGGGATCTTTTTTATGAGCCAGAATTACAAAAAACGAAAAACATTGATGTCTTTCTCATTGAAAAAGTACTGCGACGCAAAGGAAAAAAATTATTTGTCAAATGGTTGGGACTACCTAAAAACCAACAGACGAGCTGGATTTCAACAGAAGATTTGCGTTTAGTATCTATTAAGATGGCACAAAGTCCAGACGCTATCTTGCAACGAGCTATTCATTTCGAAGAGACAATCCGACAAATACGCGAAATAGTAAAAATCGAATTATTAAAACTTCAACCTCTTCAGCTGCTAGACGTCTTTCCGATGTTACCTAATTTTTATACAAAGGATAGAGACATCAAGGATTCTTTGCCATGTGTAGAACATTATAATTTTTGCCATGAAGATGTAAAAGATGGACCACCTTCAACGAAAAACCAATGCCCAGAGTGCTTAATCCAACGACAAAGCTGAAGAAACGAATTACTGCTCTATTCATATTTAAGTCAATATATGTAACCATGAAAACATGACTTCCTACCTATAATTTGTATAGACCCTTTTAAAAATAAAATCGCAATAAAAACCATTATTATTATTATTAAATATTCAATCTATTTTTAAAATAGTATTTAGTTCCCATACGCTGTGCATGCGAAATTTTAATGTGCCAACTGCACCGTGTGTGATAAGCTGCAGGAAAAGGCCGACTCGGCGCCCCCTCCTCCACTCGAGGTCATACAAACACACACGCATAAATACGATTGACAATACGCTGTATTCAGGGTCCCTGCGATAGTCGAGATGCCGAGGTGACAAACTAGCACGAGATCGGACGACGTTCGATTCCCGCATAAAGACGAGGAAAAAAAAAACTTTTTTTCATAAATTTAAAAATTGAGCGCCGCGCGATACAGCGGTGGCGCCATCATCCATCCTGCGCGCGCACCACACACACCTCTCCATTACAACAATAAGCGAGAGCGAGACGACAAACAGGGATCCAAAAACGCCACGTGTTAGACAAGGAGAGCGATACCGTTTCAGTAGACCGGAAGTCCATAAGATTTACACGGAGCTTGTGTGACGTCAGCCCCATTTATTAACTACTAATATAGTTTCAAATTCAATAAAAATCGACAAAAATACAGTTTCTAGCTAAAATTTGATGGTTTCGTTGCACTTTCCCGAGCCCGTAGGGTATCTGAGTGGCTTAAAAGTACAAGAAAACACTTCAAAAGTGACGTTTCTGAAGAATTTTAACAGTTTTCTTGTATCTACGAACGCCAGAATGCATAAAATTGACCTAACGTCTCCTTTTCCTATTCTGAGTCGATTCTGCATGCTTTAAGTGTGTTTGGTGGCTCAGAACCATCAAAAAACGTTGAAATATAGTTCAAATTCAATAAAAATCGACAAAAATACAGTTTCTAGCTAAAATTTGATGGTTTCGTTGCACTTTCCGAGCCCGTAGGGTATCTGAGTGGCTTAAAAGTACAAGAAAACACTTCAAAAGTGACGTTTCTGAAGAATTTTAACAGTTTTCTTGTATCTACGAACGCCAGAATGCATAAAATTGACCTAAACGTCTCCTTTTCCTATTCTGAGTCGATTCTGCATGCTTTAAGTGTGTTTGGTGGCTCAGAACCATCAAAAAACGTTGAAATATAGTTCAAATTCAATAAAAATCGACAAAAATACAGTTTCTAGCTAAAATTTGATGGTTTCGTTGCACTTTCCGAGCCCGTAGGGTATCTGAGTGGCTTAAAAGTACAAGAAAACACTTCAAAAGTGACGTTTCTGAAGAATTTTAACAGTTTTCTTGTATCTACGAACGCCAGAATGCATAAAATTGACCTAAACGTCTCCTTTTCCTATTCTGAGTCGATTCTGCATGCTTTAAGTGTGTTTGGTGGCTCAGAACCATCAAAAAAACGTTGAAATATAGTTCAAATTCAATAAAAATCGACAAAAATACAGTTTCTAGCTAAAATTTGATGGTTTCGTTGCACTTTCCGAGCCCGTTGGGTATCTGAGTGGCTTAAAAGCACAAGAAAACACTTCAAAAGTGACGTTTCTGAAGAATTTTAACAGTTTTCTTGTACTAACGAACGCCAGAATGCATAAAATTGACCTAAACGTCTCCTTTTCCTATTCTGAGTCGATTCTGCATGCTTTAAGTGTGTTTGGTGCTCAGAACCATCAAAAAACGTTGAAATATAGTTCAAATTCAATAAAAATCGTCAAAAATACAGTTTTCTAGCTAAAATTTGATGGTTTCGTTGCACTTTCCGAGCCGTAGGGTATCTGAGTGGCTTAAAAGTACAAGAAAACACTTCAAAAGGGACGTTTCTGAAGAATTTTAACAGTTTTCTTGTATCTACGAACGCCAGAATGCATAAAATTGACCTAAACGTCTCCTTTTCCTATTCTGAGTCGAATCTGCATGCTTTAAGTGTGTTTGGTGGCTCAGAACCATCAAAAAACGTTGAAATATAGTTCAAATTCAATAAAAATCGACAAAAATACAGTTTCTAGCTAAAATTTGATGGTTTCGTTGCACTTTCCGAGCCCGTAGGTTAAACTGTATTTTTGTCGATTTTTATGAATTTGAACTATATTTCAACGTTTTTTGATGGTTCTGAGCCACCAAAACACACTTAAAGCATGCAGAATCGACTCAGAATAGGAAAAGGAGACGTTTAGGTCAATTTTATGCATTCTGGCGTTCGTAGATACAAGAAAACTGTTAAAATTCTTCAGAAACGTCACTTTTGAAGTGTTTCTTGTACTTTTAAGCCACTCAGATACCCTACGGGCTCGGAAAGTGCAACGAAACCATCAAATTTTAGCTAGAAACTGTATTTTTGTCGATTTTTATGAATTTGAACTATATTTCAACGTTTTTTGATGGTTCTGAGCCACCAAACACACTTAAAGCATGCAGAATCGACTCAGAATAGGAAAAGGAGACGTTTAGGTCAATTTTATGCATTCTGGCGTTCGTAGATACAAGAAAACTGTTAAAATTCTTCAGAAACGTCACTTTTGAAGTGTTTTCTTGTACTTTTAAGCCACTCAGATACCCTACGGGCTCGGAAAGTGCAACGAAACCATCAAATTTTAGCTAGAACTGTATTTTTGTCGATTTTTATGAATTTGAACTATATTTCAACGTTTTTTGATGGTTCTGAGCCACCAAACACACTTAAAGCATGCAGAATCGACTCAGAATAGGAAAAGGAGACGTTTAGGTCAATTTTATGCATTCTGGCGTTCGTAGATACAAGAAAACTGTTAAAATTCTTCAGAAACGTCACTTTGAAGGTTTACTTTATTTTAAGCCATCAGATTACCCTAAGGCTCGGAAAGTGCAACGAAACCATCAAATTAGCTAGAAACTGTATTTTGTCGTTTTTAATGAATTTAAACCATAGTTCAACGTTTTTGAATGGTCTGACCACCAAACAACTTAAAATGCGAATGACATCGAATAGAAAAGAGTTTAGTCAGTTTTTGGCTTCGGCCTCTAGATACAAGAAAACTGTTAAAATTCTCAGAAACGACTTTGAGAGTGTTTTCATGTACTTTTAGCATTCAGATACCCATACGGCTCGGAAAGTCAACGAAACCATCATTTTAGAGAAACTGTATTTTGGCGATTTTTATGAATTGGACGAATTTCAACGTTTAATGTTCTGAGCACCAAACACACTTAAAGCGCAGAATCGATAGAATAGGAAAAGGAACGTTTAGGTCAATTAGCATCTGGCTTCTAGATACAAGAAAACTGTTAAAATTCTCAGAAAAGGCACTTTGAAGGTTTTTATGTACTTTTAGCCATCAGATACACAACGGGTCGAAAATGTGCAAACGAAACCTAAATTTTAGCTAGAAACTGTATTTTTGCGATTTTTACTGAAGTTGGAACTATTTTCACAACCAGTTTTGATAGGTTCTGAGCCCAAACTTCTTTAAGCATGCAAATTCGACTCAAATAGGAAAAGGAGAGTTTAGCTCAATTTATGCATCTGGCGTCGTAGATAAAGAAAAGAATTAATCTTCAGAATCTCATTTTGAAGTTCTGAACTTTAAACATCAGATACCACGCTCGAAATGAACGAATCCATCAAATTTTAGCTAGAAACGTATTTGTCGATTAATGAATAGAACATAAATACGTGTTAGATGGTTTCTGACCATTACAAACACTTTAAAGCATGCGATGCTCAGATAGCAAAAGGAACGTTTAGATGCAAATTTATGCATTCGGGTCGTAATTACAAAAACTGTTAATTCTTCGAAACTCAACTTTAAGTGTTTTATATGTCTTAAAGCCATCATTTACCTACGGGCTCGGAATGTGCAACGAAACCATCAAATTGTAGCTAGAAACTGTAATATTTTCGATTTTTATTGAATTAACTATATTTTCAACGTTTTTTTGATGGTTCTGAGCACCTAACACACTTAAAGCAGCAGAACGACTCAGAATAGAAAAGAGACGTTTAGGTCAATTTTAGCATTTGGCGTTCGTAGATACTAGGAAAACTGTTAAAAATCTTAGAAACTCCTTTGAAGGTTTTTGACTTTTAAGCCTTCAGATACCCTAACGGCCTCGACAAGTGCAACGAAACCATCAAATTTTAGCTAGAAACTGTATTTTTGTCGATTTTTATTGAATTTGAACTATATTTCAACGTTTTTGATGGTTCTGAGCCACCAAACACACTTAAAGCATGCAGAATCGACTCAGAATAGGAAAAGGAGACGTTTAGGTCAATTTATGCATTCTGGCGTTCGTAGATACAAGAAAACTGTTAAAATTCTTCAGAAACGTCACTTTTGAAGTGTTTTCTTGTACTTTTAAGCCACTCAGATACCCTACGGGCTCGGAAAGTGCAACGAAACCATCAAATTTTAGCTAGAAACTGTATTTTTGTCGATTTTTAGAATTTGAACTATATTTCAACGTTTTTTGATGGTTCTGAGCCACCAAACACACTAAAGCATGCAGAATCGACTCAGAAAGGAAAGGAGACGTTTAGGTCATTTTATGCATCTGGCGTCGTAGAACAAGAAAACTGTAAAATTCTTCAGAAACGTCACTTTTGAAGTGTTTTCTGTACTTTAACCACTCAGATACCCTACGGCTCGAAAGTGCAACGAAACCATCAAATTTTAGCTAGAAACTGTATTTGTCGATTTTTATTGAATTTGAACATATTCAACGTTTTTGTGTTCTGAGCCACCAAACACACTTAAAGCATGCAGAATCGACTCAGAATAGGAAAAGGAGACGTTAGGTCAATTTTATGCATTCTGGCGTTCGTAGATACAAGAAAACTGTTAAAATCTTCAGAAACGTCACTTTGAAGTGTTTTCTTGTACTTTTTAAGCCACTCAGATACCCTACGGGCTCGAAAGTGCAACGAAACCATCAAATTTTAGCTAGAAACTGTATTTTTGTCGATTTTATTGAATTTGAACTATATTTCAACGTTTTTTGATGGTTCTGAGCCACCAAACACACTTAAAGCATGCAGAATCGACTCAGAATAGGAAAAGGAGACGTTTAGGTCAATTTTATGCATTCTGGCGTTCGTAGATACAAGAAAACTGTTAAAATTCTTCAGAAACGTCACTTTTGAAGTGTTTTCTTGTACTTTTAAGCCACTCAGATACCCTACGGGCTCGGAAAGTGCAACGAAACCATCAAATTTTAGCTAGAAACTTATTTTTGTCGATTTTTATTGAATTTGAACTATATTTCAACGTTTTTTGATGGTTCTGAGCCACCAAACACACTTAAAGCATGCAGAATCGACTCAGAATAGGAAAAGGAGACGTTTAGGTCAATTTTATGCATTCTGGCGTTCGTAGATACAAGAAAACTGTTAAAATTCTTCAGAAACGTCACTTTTGAAGTGTTTTCTTGTACTTTTAAGCCACTCAGATACCCTACGGGCTCGGAAAGTGCAACGAAACCATCAAATTTTAGCTAGAAACTGTATTTTTGTCGATTTTTATTGAATTTGAACTATATTTCAACGTTTTTTGATGGTTCTGGAGCCACCAAACACACTTAAAGCATGCAGAATCGACTCAGAATAGGAAAAGGAGACGTTTAGGTCAATTTTATGCATTCTGGCGTTCGTAGATACAAGAAAACTGTTAAAATTCTTCAGAAACGTCACTTTGAAGTGTTTTCTTGTTATCCCTACGGCCGAAGTCAACGAAACACAAATTAGCTAACGTATTTGTCATTATTTGAATATATTCAATTTTTGAGGTTCTGCACCAAACACATAAAAGCGATCGACTCAATAAAGGAACGTTAGTCAATTTATGCATTCTGCTTAATACAAAAAACGTAAAATCTTCAACTCACTTAAGTGTTTCTGTACTTTAAGCATCAAACCCACGGGCTCGAAAGGCAACAACCATCAAATTAGCAGAAACTGTATTTTGTCGATTTATGAATTGAACTATATTCAACGTTTTGATGGTTCTGAGCCACCAAACACACTAACATGCGAATCGACTCAGAAAGAAAAGGGACGTTAGGCAATTTTATGCATCGGCGTTCGTAAACAAGAAAACGTTAAAATTCT
This sequence comes from Zophobas atratus, assembly GCA_022388445.1. Classification (NCBI taxonomy): domain Eukaryota; kingdom Metazoa; phylum Arthropoda; class Insecta; order Coleoptera; family Tenebrionidae; genus Zophobas; species Zophobas atratus. Next base: position 24,504 of record JAKCWB010000073.1, on the reverse strand, counting down.
CAGAAACTCACTTTTGAAGTGTTTCTTGTACTTTTAAGCCTCAATACCCTACGGGCTCGGAAAGTGCAACGAAACCATCAATTTTAGCTAGAAACTGTATTTTTGTCGATTTTTATTGAATTTGAACTATATTTCAACGTTTTTTGATGGTTCTGAGCCACCAAACACACTTAAAGCATGCAGAATCGACTCAGAATAGGAAAAGGAGACGTTTAGGTCAATTTTATGCATTCTGGCGTTCGTAGATACAAGAAAACTGTTAAAATTCTCAGAAACGTCACTTTTGAAGTGTTTTCTTGTACTTTAAGCCACTCAGATACCCTACGGGCTCGGAAAGTGCAACGAAACCATCAAATTTTAGCTAGAAACTGGTATTTTTGGTCGATTTTTATTGAATTTGAACTATATTTCAACGTTTTTTTGATGGTTCTGAGCCACCAAACACACTTAAAGCATGCAGAATCGACTCAGAATAGGAAAAGGAGACGTTTAGGTCAATTTTATGCATTCTGGCGTTCGTAGATACAAGAAAACTGTTAAAATTCTTCAGAAACGTCACTTTTGAAGTGTTTTCTTGTACTTTTAAGCCACTCAGATACCCTACGGGCTCGGAAAGTGCAACGAAACCATCAAATTTTAGCTAGAAACTGTATTTTTGTCGATTTTTATGAATTTGAACTATATTTCAACGTTTTTTGATGGTTCTGAGCCACCAAACACGAGGTTATCAATTACTTGGCTCTAGATACAAGAAACGTAAAATTCTTCAGAGCATTTTAGTTTCTTGTACTTACCACACCCACGGTCGAAGCAACGACCAAATTTTACTAAACGATTTTGTCATTTATGATTACATTTCAGTTTTGTTCGACACAACACATAACAGCAATCGCTCAAATAGAAAAGGAACTTATCAATTATGCTCGGGTTCGAATACAAAAAGTAATCTCAGAACGTCACTTTTAGGTTCTGACTTTAGCATCAGACACGGCCGGAATGCAACAAACACAATTAGCTAGAACGTATTTGCGATTTATTGAATGAAATTCACGTTTTGGTCTAGCACAAACCACTAAGCGCAAACCCAGAAGGAAGAAGTTTAGTCAATTTATGCATCTGCGTTCGTAGATACAAGAAAACTGTTAATCTCAAAACGTCACTTTTGAAGTTTTTTGTACTTAAGCCATCAAACCCTACGGCTCGAAAGTGCACGAACCACAAATTTTAGCTAGAAACTGTATTTGTCGATTTATGAATTGAACTAATTTCAGTTTGATGGTTCTGACACCAAACACTAAGCAGCAGATCGACTCGAATAGAAGAACTTAGTCATTATGCATCGGCTTCGAGACAGAAAACTGTTAAATCTCAGAAACGCATTAATGTTCTTATTTAGCACAATCCACGGTCGAAAGTGCAACGAACCCATTTGTAAAACTGTTTTTCGTTTATAATGACTATTTACTTTTGAGTCGCACCAAACTAAACATGCAGAATCGACTCAGAATAGAAAAGGAGACGTTTAGGTCAATTTATGCTTCTGGCGTTCTAGATACAAGAAAACTGTTAAAATTCTTCAAAACGTCACTTTTGAAGTGTTTTCTTGTACTTTTAAGCCACTCAGATACCACGGCTCGGAAATGTGCAACGAAACCATCAAATTTTAGCTGATTATTTTTGTCGATTATTTATTGAATTTGAACGTATTTCAAACGATTTGATGGTTTGAGCACCAAAACTTAAATATGCAGTATGACTTAGGATAGAGACGTTTAGACAAATTTTATGCATCTGGCGTTCGTAGATAAAGAAACTGTTAAATTCTTCAAAACGTCACTTTTAAAGTGTTTCTGACTTTTAAGACCTCAGATTCAAGGCTGAAAGTGCAACGAAACCATCAATTTTGCTAGAAACATATTTTGTCGATTTTTATGAATTTGAAACATATTTCAACATTTTTTGATGGTGGTTAGCCACCAAACACTTAAAGCATGCAGAATCGACTCAGAATAGAAAAGGAGACGTTTAGGATCAATTTATGATTCTGCGCTTCGTAGATACAAGAAAACTGTTAAATTCTTCAAAACGTCACTTTTGAATGTTTTACATGTACTTTTAAGCCATCGATTACCTAACGCTGAAAGTGCAATAACCATCAAATTTTTAGCTAGAAACTATAATTTTTGTCGATTTTTATGAGAATTATGAAAGACTAGTCAACGTTTTTTGATGGTTTCTGACTCTACCAAACAACTTAAAGCATCAACGACTCAATTTGAAAGATACTTAGTATTTTAATGCATCATGGCTTCGTAGATCAACAAAACTGATTAAATTTTCAGAAACGTCACTTTTGAAGTGTTTTTGACTTTTAAGCCATTCAATACCTTAGGCGTCGAAAGTCAACAAACCATCAAATTTTAGCTAGAAAACTGTATTTTTGCGAATTTTATTGAATTTGAACTATATTTCAACGTTTTTTTGAAGTTCTGAGCCACCAAACACACTTTAAAGCATGCAGAATCGTCTCAGAATTAGGAAAAGAGACGTTAGGTCAATTTTATGCATTCTGGCGTCGTAATACAAGAAAACTGTAAAATTCTTCAGAAACGTCACTTTTGAAGTGTTTTCTTGTACTTTTAAGCCACTCAGATACCCTACGGGCTCGGAAAGTGCAACGAAACCATCAAATTTTAGCTAGAAACTGTATTTTTGTCGATTTTTATTGAATTTGAACTATATTTCAACGTTTTTTGATGGTTCTGAGCCACCAAACACACTTAAAGCATGCAGAATCGACTCAGAATAGGAAAAGGAGACGTTTAGGTCAATTTTATGCATTCTGGCGTTCGTAGATACAAGAAAACTGTTAAAATTCTTCAGAAACGTCACTTTTGAAGTGTTTTCTTGTACTTTTAAGCCATCAGATACCCTACGGGCTCGGAAAGTGCAACGAAACCATCAAATTTTAGCTAGAAACTGTATTTTTGTCGATTTTATTGAATTTGAACTATATTTCAACGTTTTTGATGGTTCTGAGCCACCAAACACACTTAAAGCATGCAGAATCGACTCAGAATAGGAAAAGGAGACGTTTAGGTCAATTTTATGCATTCTGGCGTTCGTAGATACAAGAAAACTGTTAAAATTCTTCAGAAACGTCACTTTTGAAGTGTTTTCTTGTACTTTTAAGCCACTCAGATACCCTACGGGCTCGGAAAGTGCAACGAAACCATCAAATTTTAGCTAGAAACTGTATTTTTGTCGATTTTTATTGAATTTGAACTATATTTCAACGTTTTTGATGGTTCTGAGCCACCAAACACACTTAAAGCATGCAGAATCGACTCAGAATAGGAAAAGGAGACGTTTAGGTCAATTTTATGCATTCTGGCGTTCGTAGATACAAGAAAACTGTTAAAATTCTTCAGAAACGTCACTTTTGAAGTGTTTTCTTGTACTTTTAAGCCACTCAGATACCCTACGGGCTCGGAAAGTGCAACGAAACCATCAAATTTTAGCTAGAAACTGTATTTTTGTCGATTTTATTGAATTTGAACTATATTTCAACGTTTTTGATGGTTCTGAGCCACCAAACACACTTAAAGCATGCAGAATCGACTCAGAATAGGAAAAGGAGACGTTTAGGTCAATTTTATGCATTCTGGCGTTCGTAGATACAAGAAAACTGTTAAAATTCTTCAGAAACGTCACTTTTGAAGTGTTTTCTTGTACTTTTAAGCCACTCAGATACCCTACGGGCTCGGAAAGTGCAACGAAACCATCAAATTTTAGCTAGAAACTGTATTTTTGTCGATTTTTATTGAATTTGAACTATATTTCAACGTTTTTTGATGGTTCTGAGCCACCAAACACACTTAAAGCATGCAGAATCGACTCAGAATAGGAAAAGGAGACGTTTAGGTCAATTTTATGCATTCTGGCGTTCGTAGATACAAGAAAACTGTTAAAATTCTTCAGAAACGTCACTTTTGAAGTGTTTTTCTTGTACTTTTAAGCCACTCAGATACCCTACGGGCTCGGAAAGTGCAACGAAACCATCAAATTTTAGCTAGAAACTGTATTTTTGTCGATTTTTATTGAATTTGAACTATATTTCAACGTTTTTTGATGGTTCTGAGCCACCAAACACACTTAAAGCATGCAGAATCGACTCAGAATAGGAAAAGGAGACGTTTAGGTCAATTTTATGCATTCTGGCGTTCGTAGATACAAGAAAACTGTTAAAATTCTTCAGAAACGTCACTTTTGAAGTGTTTTCTTGTACTTTTAAGCCACTCAGATACCCTACGGGCTCGGAAAGTGCAACGAAACCATCAAATTTTAGCTAGAAACTGTATTTTTGTCGATTTTATTGAATTTGAACTATATTTCAACGTTTTTTGATGGTTCTGAGCCACCAAACACACTTAAAGCATGCAGAATCGACTCAGAATAGGAAAAGGAGACGTTTAGGTCAATTTTATGCATTCTGGCGTTCGTAGATACAAGAAAACTGTTAAAATTCTTCAGAAACGTCACTTTTGAAGTGTTTTCTTGTACTTTTAAGCCACTCAGATACCCTACGGGCTCGGAAAGTGCAACGAAACCATCAAATTTTAGCTAGAAACTGTATTTTTGTCGATTTTTATGAATTTGAACTATATTTCAACGTTTTTTGATGGTTCTGAGCCACCAAACACACTTAAAGCATGCAGAATCGACTCAGAATAGGAAAAGGAGACGTTTAGGTCAATTTATGCATTCTGGCGTTCGTAGATACAAGAAAACTGTTAAAATTCTTCAGAAACGTCACTTTTGAAGTGTTTTCTTGTACTTTTAAGCCACTCAGATACCCTACGGGCTCGGAAAGTGCAACGAAACCATCAAATTTTAGCTAGAAACTGTATTTTTGTCGATTTTTATTGAATTTGAACTATATTTCAACGTTTTTTGATGGTTCTGAGCCACCAAACACACTTAAAGCATGCAGAATCGACTCAGAATAGGAAAAGGAGACGTTTAGGTCATTTTATGCATTCTGGCGTTCGTAGATACAAGAAAACTGTTAAAATTCTTCAGAAACGTCACTTTTGAAGTGTTTTCTTGTACTTTTAAGCCATCAGATACCCTACGGGCTCGGAAAGTGCAACGAAACCATCAAATTTAGCTAGAAACTGTATTTTGTCGATTTTATGAATTGAACTATTTCAACGTTTTTGATGGTTCTGAGCCACCAAACACACTTAAAGCATGCAGAATCGACTCAGAATAGGAAAGAGACGTTTAGGTCAATTTTATGCATTCTGGCGTCGTAATACAAAAAACTGTAAAATTCTCAAACGTCTCCTTTTGAAGTGTTCTTCTTGTGTTTTAGCTCAGAACCTACTGAATAGCTTCAAAGTCAAGAAACATGACAAAATCGTTTAGCTAAAATTTTGATGTTTCGTGATTTTCGAGGTGAGATTGTTGTAAAACATATATAGTTCAAGATTTTTAGTGTTTCTGAGCCACCAAACACACTTAAAGCATGCAAATCGACTCAGAATAGAAAAGAGACGTTAGGTCTTTTATGCATTCTGGCGTTCTAGATACAGAAACTGTTAAAATTCTTCAGAAACGTCACTTTGAAGTGTTGTCTTGTACTTTTAAGCCATCAAACCCTAAAAACGTGTGAAACTGTAGTTTCATTTATATCAATTAAATCACAAAAATCAGATTCAGCTAAATTTGATGGTTTCGTTGCACTTCCACCCGTAGGGTATCTGATGGCTTAAAAGTACAAGAAAACACTTCAAAAGTGACGTTTCTGAAGAATTTTAACAGTTTTCTTGATCACGAACGCCAAATGCATAAAATTGACCTAACGTCGTCCTTTTCCTATTCTGAGTCGATTCTGCATGCTTTAAGTGTGTTTGGTGTGCTCAAACCATCAAAAAAACGTTGAAATATAGTTTCAAATTCAATAAAAATCGACAAAATACAGTTTCTAGCTAAAATTTGAGGTTTCGTTGCACTTTCCGAGCCCGTAGGGTATCTGATGGCTTAAAAGTACAAGAAAACACTTCAAAAGTGACGTTTCTGAAGAATTTTAACAGTTTTCTTGTATCTACGAACGCCAGAATGCATAAAATTGACCTAAACGTCTCCTTTTCCTATTCTGAGTCGATTCTGCATGCTTTAAGTGTGTTGGTGGCTCAGAACCATCAAAAAACGTTGAAATATAGTTAAAATTAAAAAAAAATCGAAAAAAAACCCCCGTTTCTAGCAAAAAATTTGAGGGTTTTTTCGTTGCCCCTTTCCCGAGCCTTTTAGGGTATCTGTTTGGTTTTTAAAAAAGTACAAGAAAAACACTTCAAAAGTGACGTTTCTGAAAAAATTTTTTAAAAGTTTTCTTGAAATCTCCGAAGCCGGGAATGCTTAAAAATTGAAAAACGTCTCCTTTTCCTTTTCTGAGTCAAATTCTGCATGTTTTAAGTGTGTTTGGGGTTTTCAAAAACCCTAAAAAAAAAAAACTTAAAATATAGTTAAAATTCTAAAAATCGAAAAAAAAAAATACATTTTTTTAGCTAAAATTTGAGGGTTTTCGTTGCATTTTCCGAGCCCTTTGGGGTTTTCTGTTTTGGTTTTAAAAAGTACAAGAAAAACATTCCAAAAGTGATTTTTGAAAAATTTTTAAAACGTTTTTTTTATCTACGAACGCCAGAATCCCTTTTTAAATTGCCCCTAAAGTCTCCTTTTTTTTCTGAGTCGATTCTGCATTTTTAAGTGTTTTTTTGGTGGCCCAAAACCCATCAAAAACCGTTAAAATATATTTTCGTTTTAAAAAAAAAATTTCGAAAAAAAAATACTTTTTCTAGCAAAAATTTGATGGTTTCGTTCCCCATTTTCCCGAGCCCGTAGGGAATCTGATTGGCTTTTTAAAAAGAAAAAGAAAAAAACTTCAAAATTTGACTTTTTCTAAAGGGAATTTTAACAGTTTTTTTGTATCTACAAAACGCCCCCAGAATGAAAAAAAATTGCCCTTAAACTTTCCCCTTTTCCCATTCTGAGTCGATTCTGATCCCTTTTAAGTGTTTTTGGGTGGTCAAAACCCATAAAAAAACCGTTAAAAATATATTTTAAAAATTAAATTTTAAAAATCGAAAAAAAATTACAGTTTCTAGCAAAAAATTTGTGGTTTCGTTGCATTTTTTCCGGGGCCCGTAGGGTATCTGATTGGTTTAAAAAAGTACAAGAAAACACTTAAAAAGTGACGTTTCTAAAGGGAATTTTAACGGGTTTTCTTGTATTAGTACGCCAGAATGCATAAAAATTGGGACCCTAAAGTCTCCTTTTCCTATTCTGAGTCGTTTTCTGCATGTTTTTTAAGTGTTTTTGGGGGCCTCAAAACCCCCAAAAAAAAAAACTTTTAAAATTATTTAAAAATTCAATAAAAATCGACAAAAATACAGTTTCTAGCAAAAAATTTGTGGTTTCGTTGCACTTTCCGAGCCCGTGGGTTTATTGGTTAAAAAGTCAAGAAAAAACTTAAAAAAGTGCCCCGTTTTTTGAAGAATTTTAACGTTTTTTGAATCTACAAAACGCCAGACCAAAAAATGCCCCTAAACGTCCCCTTTTCCTTTTTCTGAGTCGTTTCTCCCTGCTTTAAGGTTTTTGGTTTGGTGGTCGAACCTAAAAAAAAAAAAAACGTTGAAAATATTTCAAATTCAAAAAAAAAATCGCCAAAAAAAAAATTTTTTTCTAGCAAAAATTTGGGATGGTTTCTTTTGCATTTTCCCGACCCCGTAGGGTTTTCTGATTGGCTTAAAAGGTAAAAGAAAACATTCCCAAAGTGACGTTTCTGAAAAAATTTTAACAGTTTTTTGTATCTACGAAGGGGCCCCAAAATCCCAAAAAAAATTGCCCTTTAAAACTTTCCCCTTTTTCCTTTTTGAGTGGGGATTCTGAATGCTTTAAGTGTGTTTGGGGGCCCTCAGAACCATAAAAAAACCGTTAAAATTTTGTTCAAAAAAATTAAAAATCGAAAAAAAATACGTTTTAGCAAAAATTTAAAGGTTTGGGTTTCCCATTTTCCCGACCCCGGGTAGGGTATCTGATTGGTTTTAAAAAGTAAAAGGGGAAAACATTTTCAAAGGGGAGTTTTTCTGAAAAATTTTTAAACAGTTTTCTTATATCTACAAAGCCAGAAATGAAAAAAAAATTGCCCAAAACGTCTCCTTTTCCTATTTGAGTTTTTTTCTGCAAGTTTTTTAAGTTTTGTTTGGGGGCTCAAAACCATAAAAAAAAAAAACGTTAAAAAATATAGTTAAAATTTCAAAAAAAATCGCCAAAAATACATTTCAAAGCAAAAATTTTGAGGGTTTTCGTTGCATTTTCCCGAGCCCGTGGGTATTGATTGGCTTAAAAGTACAAAAAAAACACTTCAAAAGTGACTTTTCTGAAGAATTTTACAGTTTTCTTTTATCTCGAACCCCAAAAGGAATGCTTTAAAATTGACCTAAAGGGTTCCCCTTTTTTTCCTATTTGAGTCGTTTCTGCTGTTTTTAAGTGTGTTTGGGGGTCAAAACCCATAAAAAAAAACGTTAAAATTTAGTTCAAATTCATAAAATCGCCAAAATCCAGTTTCAAGCAAAAATTTTGGAAGGTTTCGTTGCACTTTCCGCCCCAGAGGGTATCTGATTGGTTTTAAAAGTCCCAAAAACCCCCTTTTTCAAAAGGGGCCTTTTTCTGAAAAATTTTTAAACAGTTTTTTTGATATTACGAACGCCAGAAATGAAATTAAAATTGACCTAAAGTCTCCTTTACCTTTCTGAGCGTTTCTGCATGTTTTTAAGTGGGGGTTTGGGGTTTAAGAAACCATAAAAAAACGTTGAAATAAAAGTTTAAATTTCAATAAAAATCGCCCAAAAAAAATACATTTTCTAGTTTTAAAATTTGATGGTTTTCGTTGAAACTTTCCGACCCCGTGGGGGTATCGTTTGGGTTTTAAAAAGGTACAAAAAAAACCATTTCAAAAGTGCGTTTCTAAAGGGAATTTTTTAAAACTTTTTTCCCCCCTTGTATTTACGAACCCCCAAAAGGGAAATGCAAAAAATTAAACCCTAAACGTCTCCTTTTTATTCTGAGTCAAATTCGGGCCTGTTTTTAAGGGGTTTTTGGGTGGCTCAAAACCCATTAAAAACGTTAAAAATATTTTCCCAAATTCCCAAAAAAAAATCGAAAAAAAATCCCGTTTCTAGAAAAATTTGATGGTTTGTTGCACTTTCGAGCCCTTTGGTTTTCTGTTTGGGTTTTTAAAATTTTAAAAGGGAAAACACTTCAAAAGTGACTTTTTTGAAAAATTTTTAAAACAGTTTTCTTGTATTTTACGAACTCCAGAATGCTTTTAAAATTTGCCCCTAAACTTTCCCCTTTTCCCTATTCTGAGCCGGATTCTGCATGTTTTTAAGTTGTGTTTGGTGGCTAAAAACCCTAAAAAAAACCGTTGAAATTAGTTCAAATTCAAAAAAAACCCGACAAAAATCCCGTTTTAGCAAAAAATTTAAAGGTTTTCTTTTCCCATTTCCCGACCCCCGGTAGGATTCTGGGGGGTTTTTAAAAGTACAAGAAAAAAACATTTAAAAAAGTGATGTTTCTGAAAAATTTTTAAAAAGTTTTTTTTATTTCAACGAAACGCCCCCAAAATGTTTAAAATTTGCCCTTTAAAGTCTCCTTTTCTTTTTTCTGAGTCGATTCTCCCAGTTTAAAGGGTTGTTTAAAGGCCCCAGAACCATCAAAAACGTTGAAATAAATTTTAAAATTTCCCAAAAAAAATCGACAAAAATCCCAGTTTTAGCTAAATTTGTGGTTTTTTGCCCCTTTCCCGACCCCGTAGGGTATCTGATTGGTTTAAAAGTACAAGAAAAGCATTTCAAAAGTGACTTTTCTGAGAATTTTCCCAGTTTTCTTGTATCTACAAACGCCAGAATGCATAAAAATTTGGGACCTAAACGTCTCCTTTTCCTATTTTTGAGTCGATTCGGATGTTTTTTAAGGTGTTTGGGGGCTCAAAACCCAAAAAAAAAAACTTTTAAATATATTTAAAATTTTCAAAAAAAAACCCGCAAAAAAAAAGTTTCTAGCAAAAATTTGAGGGTTTCGTTGCATTTTCCCGGCCCCCCGTGGGTTTTCTGATTGGCTTAAAAGTACAAAAAAAAACACTTAAAAAAGTGACTGTTTTTTGAAAAATTTTAACAGTTTTCTTGTTCTACGCCGCCAGAGAATGCATAAAATTGACCTAAACGTTCCTTTTCCTATTCTGGTGTTTTCTGCAGTTTTTAAGTGTGTTTGGGGGTTCAAAACCCAAAAAAAAAAATTTGAATATAGTTCAAATTAAATAAAAATCGAAAAAAAAATCCGTTTTAGCAAAAATTTGGGGTTTTTCGTTGCCCCTTTCCAAAGCCCGTTGGGTATCTGATTTGGTTTAAAAGTCCAAGAAAACACTTCAAAAGGACTTTTCTGAAGAATTTTAAAGTTTTCTTGTATCTACGAACCCCGGGAATGCATTAAAATTGCCCCTAAACGTCCCCTTTTCCAATTCTGAGTCGATTCTGCATGCTTTAATTTGTGTTTGGTGGCTCAAAACCCTCAAAAAACGTTAAAAATATAGTTCAAATTCAAAAAAATAAAACCCAAAAATTCCGTTTTAGAAAATTTTTGAGGTTTCTTTTGCACTTTCCGACCCCGTAGGGAATCTGTTTGGGGCTTTAAAAGTACAAGAAAACACTTAAAAAGTGACTTTTCCCTGAAAAAATTTTTAAACAGTTTTCTTGTATTTCGAAGCCGAATGCAAAAAAATTGACCCAAAAACGTCCCCCTTTTTCCCTTTATTCTGAGTCAAATTCGGGCAGCTTTAAGTGTTTTTGGGGGCTCAGAACCATCAAAAAACGGGGAAATTGTTAAAAATTAAATAAAAATCGAAAAAAATACAGTTTCTAGCTAAAATTTGAGGGTTTCTTTGATTTTCCAAACCCCGTAGGGTATCTGTTTGGGTTAAAAAATTTCAAAAAAACATTTTCAAAAATGCGTTTCTGAAAAATTTTTTCCATTTTTTCTTGTATTTTACGAACGCCAGAAAATGAAAAAAATTGACCTAAACGTCCCCTTTTTCCTATTCTGAGTCGATTCTGAAAGTTTTTAAGTGTTTTTTTGGTTTGGTCAGAACATAAAAAAAAACGTTGAAATATAGTTAAAATTAAAAAAAATCGCCAAAAAATTTTTTCAAGCAAAAATTTTGGGGTTTTTCGTTGCATTTTCCCGAGCCCGTAGGAAATCGATTTTTTTTAAAAAGTAAAAGGGAAAACACTTCAAAAGTGACTTTTTGGGAAAAATTTTTAACATTTTTTTCTAGTATTCCGAACCCCAGAATGCAAAAAAATTTGGCCAAAAACGTTTTCCTTTTTCCTTTTTCTGAGCGATTCTGCAAGCTTTAAGTGTTTTTGGGGGGCCCCAAAAAATCAAAAAACGTTGAAACATAGTTCAAATTAAATTAAAAATCGCCAAAAATACAGTTTTAGCTAAAATTTAAAGGTTTTCGTTCCCAATTTCCGGGGGCCCCCGGAGGGTATCTGATTTTGGTTTAAAAAAGTACAAAAAAAACCCCTTAAAAAGTGCCGTTTCTGAAAAATTTTAAAGTTTTTCTTGTATCTCCCAAACCCCGCCAGAATGAAAAAAATTGACCCAAAAACCGTTTCCTTTTTTATTTTGATTTCGATTCTGCATGTTTTTAAGGGGTTTTTTGGGGGTTTCAAAACCCATAAAAAAACGTTGCAATATGGGTTCAAATTAATTTAAAAAAATGACAAAAATCCATTTTCTGCAAAAATTTGAGGGTTTTTAGTTCCCATTTTCCCGGACCCCCGGGGGTATCTGATTGGCTTAAATAGTAAAAAGAAAAAACCCTTAAAAAAGTGCCCGTTTTGAAGAATTTTAACGTTTTCTTGTATCTACGAACCCCCAGAATGCAAAAAAAATTGCCCCTAAACGTCCCCCTTTTCCAATTCTAATTTCGATTCTGAAATGCTTTAAGTGTTTTTGGTTTTTTCAGAAAAAAAAAAAAACGTTAAAAAATTATATTTTAAAAATTAAATTTAAAAACGACAAAAATCCTTTTTCTAGCAAAAAAATTTGGATGGTTTCGTTCCCCTTTTTCCCGACCCCGTGGGTTTTGGATTGAGTAGAAAAATAAATGGGGCTGACGTCACACAAGCCCCGTGTAAACCCTTATGGCCTTCCGGTCTTTTTGAAACGGTTATGGGCTTCCTTGTTTTAAAACTTTGGCGTTTTTGGATCCCCGTTTGTCGTCTCGCTTCCCCTTATTTTTGTAATGGAGAGGGGGGTGGGGGTGGTGCGCGGCGGGGGAAAATTTGGGGCCACCGCGTATGCGCGGCGTAATTTTTTAAAATTTTATGAAAAAAAATTTTTTTTCCCCGTCTTTATGCGGGAATCGAACGTCGTCCGATCTGTGCTAACCCTCACCCCGGATTTTGATATCCAGGGCCCCGAAAGGAGCGTATTGTCAAACGTATTTATGGGGGGTTTTGTTTGTTTTGGGCCCCGAGTGGAGGGGGGGGGCCCCCCGAGTCGGGCCCTTTTTCCCCGGGGTTAAAACACACCCGGTGCAGTTGGCAATTAAAATTTCGCATGCCCAGCGTAGGGAAAAATAAATACTATTTTAAAAAAGATTGAATTTTTTAAAATAAAAATAATAATGGTTTTTTTTTTGCGATTTTATTTTTTTAAAAAGGGGCCCATGCAAATTATAGGAAAGGAAAAATCATGTTTTCCCTAGTTACATATAATTTACTTAAAAATGAATAGAGCGTAATTCTTTTTTTTGCTTTGTCGTTTGGAAAATTTAAACACTCTGGGGGATTGGGTTTTTTTGTTGGGAAAGGGGGTCCATCTTTTAATCTTCATGGGGAAAAATTATAAAGTTTTTACACATGGCAAAAAACCTTGAGCTCTATCCTTTGTATAAAAAATTTAGGTAACCCTCGGAAAGAAGTTAGCTGCTGAAGAGGGTTTAAGGGTTTTAAAAATTCGATTTTAATATTTCGCGGGATTTTTCGGGGTTGTCTCTTCGAAAAGGGAAAAGCTCGTTGCAAGATAGCGGGCTGGCCCTTTGGGGCCATTTAATAGAAAATTTAAAGCCCAAAATTTTTGTTGAAAAAACCAGGGTGTTGTTGGTTTTTAGGGGTCCCCAAACCCTTTGCAAATAATTTTTTTTTCCCTTTTCGTTTGGGAGTACTTTTTCAAAGAGAAAAACATCTGTTTTTCGTTTTTTGGGAATTTTGGCTCATAAAAAAAATCCTTTTAAAAGGTCGATCTTGAAAAACTCTCAAAAAATAAGTTTTTAAAGGGTTAGTAGCGTTTACTTTAAAAGATTTTAAAAAAATTTTAGTACTCCCTGAAGGTTTATAAAACCCGGTTCAAAAAATTTGGGTTTTAAAATTACTGACACGAAATATATCTCCCTTTCCCTTTAATTTTTGTTTAGTTTAAACTTTTGGATTAAAACCATATAATTTTTTTTCATGAGGGGTTTTTTTTTATTGTGTCTATAGGTTTTTTTCCAGTTATGCGATTCTTGTTTGTTATATTCTGCTTTTAAAATTTTCTAATTTATTTAGTCCAAAAGTTGAGCAGTTTAAAATAAATGAACCCCTATTAAATTTTTTAAATTTTATAGTTCCCAATTTTCACGGGTTTAAAATTAAAACCGCTTTTTTTTCACTGTAGTTGATAAAGGATAACTTTTTTCTTCATTAGACCAAGAAAATTGTGCGTTTTAAAAAATTTTTACCTTGGTCGGTTTTTTAAGAAAGGGGGGGTTTTCTTCCCTTTTTTCAATATTTTATTCCATTTGCTTCCCGGCCCTAGATGCGGGTTTTTTTCTTTAAAGGGTTTATTTCCTAAGGGAATTTTAGGGGGGGGGGGGGGGTAAACAATCAATAACAAAATAAGAAAATATTTTTTAAACCCCCATTTTCTTTTTCATAAATTTGAAAATCGGCTAAATCAGCTTGCCCTTTGTTCGTCAAATTCCCTTTAAAACCCTGTGTCGTCTTTTTTAAAAATTTTTTTTGCAAGTTTTTAAAAAAATTTGTCTCCACTTGTTTTTTCGGGTCGGTTCCGTAACATTTTTTTCGAACCCTCGTGTTTTGTACGAGGACAATGCTTTAAAATTTTTATTATTTTTTTTGGGCGTTTGTTTATTTGTTTTGCGATCTCTTTATTAATCGAGTTAAACCCCCGAAAAAGTGGTTTTAGGTCATTTTGAAGCACCGTCGAGGTTGCAGTTTTTAATTTTTTTCATCCCGGGGCCCGGATTTCCCTTTTGTAATCGTTTCAAATTTTTAGACAAAATTTTTTGTAGTTTGCTTAAAATCTTAATCCACTTTTTTCGTTTTTTCAAAAGGTAATGGTATTTGATTTTCTAGATCAGATATTTTTTTTTAAATTTTATTTAGCTTTCAAAAAAAACTTTTTTTGATCTGCAAGGGCAAGCCCGGGGGAAATTTTTCGATTCGTAAAAAAGGATTTTCGTGAAGTTTACGGGGATCTTTTTGGTTTGGGTTTCGTCCGTTTTTTTGATCGGATCTTTAACATTTTTCCCAAAAAAAAAAAAAAAAAATTTTTTTAAAAAAAGATTTTTCCCTGTCGAAAAATTTCCGTCTTCAGTGTAGGTTTTTGTAATTTTTTGGATGTTCAAAAAGTTGTTTGGGTTTCTGTATAGTCTATAAAAATTTTGATGATGATGAAAAAACCGAATTTTTCGAAAATTTATGATTAACTAAACAATAACATGAAGTTCTCGTATTTTTTCTTCGAGGTTTTTTAATTTCTTCAAAAAGACAATCACTTCCGCTTTCTTTGAGCATGTAGCGGGGGGGAGGGGTTGGGACCCGCTCATTCAGTCATCCCCAAAAACCATATTCCAAAGGTTTGTTTGGGAAAAAATTTTAAGGGCCCCCCCCCTTTTTTACTAGATGTGTATAGTAGTAAATACGCGGGCGGGAAATTTTAGTTCTACGGGATTTATTTTAGTAGGCTTTTTAGGGGATTTTCTTTTTTTCGGAAATGTTTGGAAAGCGGCTTTAAACGGGCAAGGGGTTTTTAAAAATTGTTCTTTTTTCTTTTCGAAAATTGTTCCCGCTCGATAAAAATTTGCACTTTCCAACATTTGCTTATAATTTTGAAAATCCCTTCTTTGGTTTTGTTTTTTGTCGGGTTTTCGGGTGTATTAAAAAATAGTGATACAAACCTTCAGTACCCCTGAACGATTTATATTGGTGTAAAAAACACTAAATTTTAGTTAATATGCAACAACGAATCAACCCAAATTAAAAAGGGTTTTTGGGAGTGGATTTATTTATGGTCCAAAAAGAGTGTGCCTTTCGTAATAAGTTTGCATAACTATAATTTGGGGCCCTCGGAAATGTTTTAATAAAAATTGTTTAAAACCCCCTTCCCTAAATTTTTCATTTTTAACTTGTTGGGGTTTGTTTTTTTCCTTTTATCATTGTCTTTTATTTGTCATCTTCGTTTTTGGTTTTCCTGGGTTTTGCTTTCCCAAAAACCTCTTCCTCATAGGTAAATGTCGTTGAAACAACAAGTCCCCTTTCGATTGCCTTCACGTCATAACTTTTGCGACGTTGTCCGTTTTTATTTTTGAAAATTCAGGAAAAATTTGTTTTGATTTTTGCAGGGAGTTTTTTGTTGGGGGCACCTTTGAGTAGTGGTTAAAAGCTCTTGTATTTTTTTTGCAATTTATTAAATTTTTGGGGTTTTTTTTGTTGGTTTTGTGTCTTGATGTATTCGCGTTGTTCGAGAAGTTGTTCGAAAGGGCCCGCTGTTGTTGTTGGAGTGGGGGTTTTTTTCTAATTTCATGGAAACTTTTTTATGGCTCCACTTAGGTTTTTAAAAAAAATTTATTTTTTTGATTCCTCATTTTCTTGTATTCCAACCCTTCCCAAAACCCCATGTTTTTTTTAAAGTCACAGATATTGCAAATAAGGCGTGGGGTTTTTTTTTTTCGTTTTGTCGGGTCCTATTCAAATTGAAAAATGGATCGTTGGGAAAATTTAAAGTTTCTCTCTTTATATTTTTAATGAAACTGTCAAATCCTTTTCGATTTTCGCCCCTTTTTTTGATTGTTTTCTTTATTATTACTTAAAAAAACCAAATTTGTTTCCTTTTTCCCAAAATTCTTGACAAAATTTTTAAAAAAATTTTCAAAAGTCATGTCTTTCCCACGTGAAACTCGATGAACATGTGCAGATTCCTTTCATTTGTTGTAGTAATATTTTAAAAAAAAAGCGTTGTCGGTATTTAAATGGGTTGGGGGAACCCCAGTATAGGGGCTGACCCAAAAATGAAAACAATCCCATTTTTTCTTTTGTCTACCCCCTCAAAAATTTGATCTTTAATATTTTGCTTTTCCATGCTACGTCAACCCAAAAAAAAAATCGAATTTGGTTTGAATTTTAAAAAGGGTCCACAATTTTTGGGGTCTTCATGTATGGGGGAAAAATCTATTCCCTTTTATTTATTTTAAAACCGTTTTGCGCAGCTGTCCCTTTTTTTGAAAAAGCGATTTCGAATAAACATACCATTTTCAAACTTCAATCCCTTTTTTTTCAAAAATCAAGGTAGCAGAATATTAGTTTTTCCCCAACCCCATGGGCCCGTTAATTGCAAAGAACGGTTTTTAGGGGGAAAGATTCCCCCTGTCTTTATGGTTTTTGTTTTGTTTTAGAAAAATTTGTGTTCTTCACTGACAGGATCTTTTGTGCTTAACGATTTCAAAAATTTATCCAACCCTAAATATAAAAATTTCAGTGTTGTTTTTTTAAAGATTGTTCAGTTTTAAAGTTGTTTATCAAAGGTAAAGGACTTGTTAAAAGTTTTTTTAACAAATTACCTGTCGAATTACCCTTTACCCGGTTATCCAATTTTTGCGGTCCGGGTTTAAAAAAAAGCTTGCGAAGAGGCTTGAACCGGGGGCGACCCTGGAATTAACGAGCTAAAATAGAAATTGTTAAAAAGCACGATATCGGGAAATTTTACGAACTAAAGATCGAAAGAAAGGGAAAAAAGCAGACGAAAATTTTTTTGAAAAAGGGTTGGGCACGTGTCAAAGCATCAGAGCTTCGTTAGGGGAAAAACAAGTGTTTGGGTTTGTAAAAGAATGGGAAAAGAAAATTAAAAGAAAGTTAGGGATGAGTTTGCAATACAAAGAAAGAATTCGAAGAAAAAATAAACCCCCAGGCCCCAAAAACTCTTTAAAAAAACTGTGTTAAAAAATTGAAAAAAAAAAAATTAATGATGTTTATGATGGCGGGCCCTTTTTAAAAACAGCCCCTGTTGCGGTGAAAAAAAGTTTGGGGGTAAAAAAAAAAAGCATTTGAATACCACGAAAAATTTCCATTTCCTAAAAAGGGGGGTATAATACCAAATTTTTCCCGCAATATTTGCTGGTTTACGGCTTAGGTGCTTCTCGGAGGGGGCCCCCAGGTTTAGCTAAAGCGATTTAACGATTGCTAAAACGGGGGGAAAAAAGGGGTTGGGGAAAAATTTTGAAAGGGCATAACCCAAAAAAAGGAAGGGTTTTTAGTATAGGTAAACAGGGCGTGGTTTTTACTTGATGAAACATTCAAAGGTTATGGACTTTTTCTTTAAAAAGTTTCGAAAAAATTTTCCCAAAAGGTCCCCAAAAGGCACTCAGGACTTTGATCTACGGGGAAATCGCAAACTCTTTAAAAATTCCACATTTTCGAGAGTTTTCATGAGAGAGATCTGCCAAAAGGGTGGTCTCGAAAAAATTTAAATTTGGTTTTTGTAAATTTGGATTCAAAACTGGATGTGGAATCATTGGGTTTGCCTTTTAAAAAAATCCAAAAATATTATAGTACTTTGATTGTTTCGGTAATCTGAAAGGGGGTTTGAGCTAGTAAGTTAAACTAAATAAAATTTTTAGAAAACTATATAAACAAAATAAAAAACCAAAATCTAGGATTTCAATAGTGGAAATTTTTGTTTGCCGTTTTTGAACAATAAATTTGTAAGCAAAAATTTGTTTTTTATTTAGGCCTGAGTCGAACCTTCCCCACTAAAAAAGGGCACGGGAGCTTTAGAAGTGATTTAATCCCTGTGGAATTAAAACCTAATTACGAAATTTTTGTTTGGGGGTTTTAAAAGGATTAATTTACATATAAAAGCTACCTAACGTCGAAACCGGAGTAAATTTAAAAAACCCTTTTTTATTTTTTATTCTTTATCGTCGTCAAAATGAAAGGGAAAAAAGATGTGGATCCCAAAGAAATTAATTATTCCGCAGGTAGCTATGAAAAAAGCGATTGGAACGTTAAAATCCCAAGGGAAAATATCAATGGTCGACTAAAACATCGGGGGAGATCAAAAATTTTTTTGTTTTTAAAGCATAATAAAACCCTTGAAAGCAGAACTACAAAATATCTAAATATTGATTTTTGGGAAAAAAAGGGACACTAGGAAAATTTTTTGGGTTTTCTAAAAAAGTATTAAATAGCGAAAAACCCAAAAAACGAGTTTGTTGCCTGTAAATATTATTAAGTTAAAAGTCAATTCGGGGGAAAGGAACCCTTGTGACAGGTTTTATTTTACGCTGGCCTCCTTGTCACACCCCCTTTTGAATTCTCTCCAAAAAGTAGATCTGGTTTTGCCTAAATTGAACCCAAAGCATCCTTTTTAATTTTCCAATTTAAATTTTAAAAAAAAACGTCATTGATAAATAACCCCCCAAAAGATCGATTTAAAAAAATCAGATCCGTCAAATTTTTGTGGGGAAAAAGTAAAGGGCCGTTGGAATTTAAAAAATATTTTTTGGGTTTTTACATTTCGCAATAAAAACCCCGTAATTTAAATAAGAAATCATTTAGGATGCCCTTTAGTTGGGAAAATAATTTGCCAGTGAGACACTATCACCGTACAGCGTTTTCATTCTTCGTTCCCTTTGGGGTTCCCTTTTCAGAAAATTTTGGGTTTTATCTCCCCCCAATAGGGCCAAAGCGTTTGATAGAGAAAAAGGAAAAGTATTTTTTCCTTACGTGCAATCGTTTAAAAACGTGTTTAGTCCCAAAAAGGGCATTCTCAACCCGATGCATTTATTTGATGGGGTGATTCGAAAAATTGCCTTATTGGGAAACTAAAAGAAGAAGCAACTACTTTCAATACCTGTTGCTTTAAAAAGTGAAAAAAAAAAAGAAAACCCCGTTGGGGGGAATGTAAAATTAAAAAATTAAAGCAGGGCTTTACCGTTTGAATCCAAAATTTTTTCCTTTTTAAAGGGAAAGAAATTGAAAAAAAAGGATTTCCGGTTACTTTCAAAAACAAACTAAATTTTTGTGCTTTTTCAGGCCAAAAAACAGTCTAAGATTTATACAAACCCGGTGGAATCCAAATGCAACCCGGCCATACCAAACTTACCCCAAAACGAAAAAAACCCAAGGAAAAATTTTTAAAAATGGGTTTTCCATTTTTGTTTATTTTTGGTATTTCTTTTTCTATAGAAAAAAAAAAGTTATGTTTTTGGGCATCATTTTATAGACTTGTCGCAGTTTTGCCAAAGATGATAACGCTTTTTGGCACTTTGGGGTGCAAAAAAAGCAAAAAAAAAAAAAGTGCCTAGCGTGTTTGATACAAGCAAAGCACATTTATCCCCCCGGCGACAAAGCGGGAAAAAAACGCTATGGCCGAAAATTCAAACCGAAAAAACCTTTTAAAATATAGGGGTTTCAAAAAAATTTTGAATTCATGAAATTTCCCCCAAAATTTAAAAAAAGGCACGACAAAGGGGAAAATTTTTATTTTTAAAAAAAACGCAAATTTTGGAAAAAACCCCGATACATCGTCCTCGCATTCCCAAACAAAAATAAAAAAAACCTTTATAAAAAAGATGTTGCGGAAAATTTAGCCATTTTTAACTTGAGAAAATATCAAAACAAGGGTGGGGGTTCAAGTGTTTATCCTTATGCAGATCATAGTCTCGATTTTACATCTAATCAGTATCTATCAGCATATACGGCATATATGAATTTAGTGCAACAGTTGACTGGAAATTCTGCTGCCGATCCAATAATTGACTACTCTACTTTTGCCAACACACCTCTGTTTGTAATTGATTGTTCAAAACAACCTGAACCTCTGAAAGCGTCAGTGGTAGACATAAAGTTAGAATTTGAAAGTCATGAAAATTTTCCCGAATCGACCAAGGCTTATTGTTTAATTATACACGATAAGATAATTGAATATAGACCTAAAAGTGAAAAAGTGCAATTCTTAATATGAAAAAAAGTGTTAGTTTCTCTGAAGCACCTCCAACTATTCATTATATGTGTCATTAACACTTTCCCCAAAATTCAACCTTGGACAATATAATGGAATTCGTTTTAATAAATTTGGAAAAAACACTGGACGTTCCACACCTTTTTTCAGTGTATAGTACAATTGTACGCACCACATAAACGGACAAAAAAACGCATGTGTATGAAAGTTACGAAAATTGTAAGACTATATAAATTTTGGTTTTGTTTGGGAAAAAATTACCTTAAAAAAAATTGTTTGTGGAACTTAATATTGAAGTTTTTTTTTTTGGGTTGACATGTGCAGGTTTTTGTTATCTTAAAAAAAAGTTAGTTTTTTTCGGTCTATTATTTTATCGCTTTTTCAAATGAACTTTTTGTGTTATTTTTCGTTCAGCCTTTGGACAAAGGTGCTTGCATTTAAAGCATGCCCCGGATAAAAGTGCTAGTGAATACACAACATGCGTTTTGTCCTATTTTTGGAAAGCAAGAAATAACTTTTAACGCACCCAATTTTCGTTTCCCCGTACTTTTTGATAGATGAGGGACTTTCCGTTACTTGTTTCGAGACGACGAATTAAATCATGAAAAAAATTCGATTTTTAAAAGAAAAATTTGAATTGACGAACCCCTTATTTCGCATTTCTACTGGCTTAAGTGTTGTGCTAGATTTTTTACTTTGTCGTAAAAATTCTAAAACTGGCAAAATCGTTGTGTAACATTTCCCTACAAAAAAAGGGAAGTGTTTTGTGCGGGTTTTTGAATTTTTTAAATTAAAAATACATTTTGAAAAAATCGAATTTGGCTGTGATGCTCCAAAGAAATTTCAGTTCGACGGTTTCGAATTGAACATTGAAACATCACTTTTTTTTTTGGGCAGTGGACCAACATTTCATCGAATTGAAAAGAGGCGATACGGTTTTACATTTAGGACCAGCGCTTTGCCGTAAAAATCATAGCATTAGACGCCCCCAATATGTTATAGATTAAAATTTTAGAAGAGTTACAATTTTGAAATTTTTTATAATAATATGATTCGTTACTTAAAATATGTCCCATCTGAAAAAATTTATTTTTGTACGACTGCTAATTTACACTGCATAAAAGAACTGTAGCACAGCGAAGTTTAAAGGGTTTTTTTGCAGATCTCGCATAAACCCGTTTAAATTATTAAATTTAGATTTTTGTTAACTTTATATATAAAAAAAGAAATTTTTCAAAATTACCGCACGGAAAAGTTTTAAGTTTTTTTTGATCTCGCATTTTGAAAAAATTAATAAAAATTATTAAAGTATTATTTCAGCGTTTTTCCCGAGAATGTTTCTATTCAAGGGAAATTTTTAGGCTGAATGATAAAATTAAAAAAATGAAAAAAAAATAAAAAAAAAGGTTTTTTGTTTTAATTCCCCACCCCAATAATGAATTCAATAATAATAGAGCTATCTATTTATATTTTGCGACTCACTTGCGTGCAGTACCTAAAGTGTGGGAAAACTTAAATCTCATATCAGCGAAAAAAAATAAAATGGCTGCTGTTTGAATGAATTGGGAAAAAATTGGGAAATGTGAAAAATAAACCGAAATTAAATCCCGATGAGCTAAAGATTGGTGGGGAAAAAACCCGATTTGTGAAAGTGAAAAAAGTTAAAGGAAAATTTGGTGATTGTGTCCTTGTTTGGGAAATCGAAGAAGGTGTCATATTTTTTTCCCAAAAAAGGGTGGCAGATAATATGTCCCATGACTTGATCGAATCTATCCAAAGAGGACGTTCTTTGTTTTTGGGTTTTGGGATTTCATGGCACCAAGGACAATGGAAAGAGCAACCCAGCGCATCTCTACGAAAATCGTGGGAGATATAAAACAGCTCGTAACAATAAATTATTTTTCAATTTATATTTAAAACAGCATTAATTTGTGTTAGTACTTAGTGGTGTTTTTTTTTTCACAAAAGGGAAAAGCTACAAAGAAGTAATCGGAAAAGATCGATTCTGTTTCCAAAATGATGCAACTGTTTTAAAACAACGTCCAGAAATTAGGGAAAAAATTTTTAAAATTGAATCGAAAAAAAACTACGAATCGTGAAAGGTGTATTTCGAAATTTGACGTGTTGGGGAGAAAAGAAGATTGGAAAAATTTTTTGGGACGTTTTCCAAAAGGGTTAAATTTTTCATATCGAATCAAAAATCGAGAATGAAAAAAATTTGGGTAAAGGTAAAAAGTAAAAAGAGAAGAAACAGTAAGGTTGCGGGATAGGGGAAAGTTTTTTTCATTCCCCTTAGTTCAAATAAGAAACATTAATTTTTACTTAGGTAAAATCAGTTTTCGTCGGCGCGTGAGAAAGGAGAGTTGTTAATTTAGAGAGAATCTTGTTGATATTCGTCGTTTTTTTCCGATCCCAGCCCGTTAATTTTTTCAAGAATCAAAAAATATTCTAAAAAAGATGACAGCGATTAAACAAAATTTCGAGATTTTTGGGAAATACAAATTCCATCGACGGAGAAGTGTCCCTGAAGTATTTCAAACACCCAACCTATGATTTTTTATCGACCGACATTAAAAAAATCTATTGACGATTTAGCTGGAATTTTTAAAAACCAAAAGTAAGTTATTTAGATTTTTTTTTTCACTTAATAACAATAGGTATTTTACAGAGGAAGAATCGCAAATCTAAATCTGGATGGAGTCTACGGAAAATATGTCGCAATGGTTGCGTTAACAAGTCACTCCAATAAACGGCCAAATTACATACCGTTGCCAAAGAATTGAAAAAAAAAGGGAGGCATTTTTAATATAATGAATAGATCGCTTTTTTTTGAGGGTCGGTATTGAAAGTCTTTATCCCTGTAAAGATATAATTATGAACGTACTGATGTATCCGCAAAACTATCACGATATATTAAATTTACTGGTGTACAAATGCCTGTTATTTATCAAGTATTCCTAAATTTGAAGCTAAAAATTCTAACATATCAATTAACGTGTTCACGGTCAATGCAAAACGCATAAAAATTGAAGGCCCTATATATCATACAAAAAATGAAAAAAACCATCACAAAAATTTATTATATTTAAAAAAGGACTCGATCCAAACATGGCCTTATTGTCTTATTAGCGACTTAAGTAAAGTTTGTGGAAGAAATATTTCGGCTCATAAAGCGAAAATGTTCATTTGCGATAGATGTTTAAATCATTTCTCCCTTAAATCACATTACGAGTTCGCATCAGCAGGATTGTAAATTATTTTCTCCAGTTAAGATTAACTTTACCTGATGAATCTAGTGCTCATTTAGAATTTTCAAATTACAAAGCGCTTCTTAAAAAAGGTTTTGTTATTTATGCAGATTTTTGAATGTTTGTTAATTAAAGGTAATGATCATCGATGAAATATCGACATATACCTTACAGTGTAGCGTTCACGAGTGTCTGTTCTTTTGACAATAGTTTAAATACATTCTTTAGTTATATTGCCAGTTCACCAAATGATCAAACACCGGCTTCTTGGTTCATTGCAAAACTTCAGAAAGAAATTAACAAAATGACGCAAATTCTACGCTCGCGAGATTTGCCAATGTTGCCCCTTTCGGACGAGGAAAAATTAAATTATAATTCGTCAATGGAATGTCCTATCTGCGGTCGCGTTTTTTTGCGAAACCAATCCAAAAGTCCACCATCATGATCATCTTACAGGGAAATATATAGCACCGTATTGTCAAAATTTTTAATTTACAATGCAAAAAAGATTATAGTATACCCGTTTTTTTACATAATCTTAGTGGGTATGGCGCTCTCTTTTTATTGAGGAATTGGCTCGTAGTAATTATGTCAATTTGGGTACATTAAATATGGAAAAATATATTGGATTTTTGACTTATTTCAATCAAACTCGAGTTACATTTTTAGATTCATACAGGTTTTTATCTTCGTCTTAGATTCTCTTGTTAAAAATCTAACTCCCCATCAACTTTTAAATTTCAAAGTCTATTTTCTGATGTAAAAAGTTTTCCATTGTTAACACGAAAACAAGTGTTTTGTTACGAGTACTTAGATTGTTGGGATAAATTATCGAAAACGAAACTGCCTGAAAAAAAATTATTTTTATAGTAGTCTGCACGATGAACAC
>JAKCWB010000072.1:0-37500 GCA_022388445.1 Zophobas atratus | reverse complement strand
TTTTCATTTCTTCGATAACTCCAATGGTTTTCCCAGAATCGTCCTTTGAAATGTTCAAAAATATGCAAAATGACCTCAATTTCAACCAATTTTCAACAAAATTTTCGAAATTCACTTAATACATTTTCTTGCACATTTCGGGCCGCAGAAGCCATATCTTTCATTTCTTCGATAACTCCAATGGTTTTCTCCAGAATCGTCCTTTGAAATTTCAAAATATGCAAAATGACCTCAATTTTCAACCAATTTTCAACAAAATTTTCGAAATTTCACTTAATACATTTTCTTGCACATTTCGGGCCGCAGAAGCCATATCCTTTTCATTTCTTCGATAACTCCAATGGTTTTCCCAGAATCGTCCTTTGAAATGTTCAAAAATATGCAAAATGACCTCAATTTTCAACCAATTTTCAACAAAATTTTCGAAATTTCACTTAATACATTTTCTTGCACATTTCGGGCCGCAGAAGCCATATCCGTTTCATTTCTTCGATAACTCCAATGGTTTTCCCAGAATCGTCCTTTGAAATGTTCAAAAATATGCAAAATGACCTCAATTTTCAACCAATTTTCAACAAAATTTTCGAAATTTCACTTAATACATTTCTTGCACATTTCGGGCCGCAGAAGCCATATCCGTTTTCATTTCTTCGATAACTCCAATGGTTTTCCCAGAATCGTCTTTGAAATGTTCAAAAATATGCAAAATGACCTCAATTTTCAACCAATTTTCAACAAAATTTTCGAAATTTCACTTAATACATTTTCTTGCACATTTCGGGCCGCAGAAGCCATATCCGTTTTCATTTCTTCGATAACTCCAATGGTTTTCCCAGAATCGTCCTTTGAAATGTTCAAAAATATGCAAAATGACCTCAATTTTCAACCAATTTTCAACAAAATTTTCGAAATTTCACTTAATACATTTTCTTGCACATTTCGGGCCGCAGAAGCCATATCCGTTTTCATTTCTTCGATAACTCCAATGGTTTTCCCAGAATCGTCCTTTGAAATATTCAAAAATATGCAAAATGACCTCAATTTTCAACCAATTTTCAACAAAATTTTCCAAATTTCACTTAATACATTTTCTTGCACATTTCGGGCCGAAGAAGCCATATCCGTTTTCATTTCTTCGATAACTCCAATGGTTTTCCCAGAATCGTCCTTTGAAATGTTCAAAAATATGCAAAATGACCTCAATTTTCAACCAATTTTCAACAAAATTTTCGAAATTTCACTTAATACATTTTCTTGCACATTTCGGGTCGCAGAAGCCATATCCGTTTTCATTTCTTCGATAACTCCAATGGTTTTCCCAGAATCGTCCTTTGAAATGTTCAAAAATATGCAAAATGACCTCAATTTTCAACCAATTTTCAACAAAATTTTCGAAATTTCACTTAATACATTTTCTTGCACATTTCGGGCCGCAGAAGTCATATCCGTTTTCATTTCTTCGATAACTCCAATGGTTTTCCCAGAATCGTCCTTTGAAATATTCAAAAATATGCAAAATGACCTCAATTTTCAACCAATTTTCAACAAAATTTTCGAAATTTCACTTAATACATTTTCTTGCACATTTCGGGCCGCAGAAGCCATATCCGTTTTCATTTCTTCGATAACTCCAATGGTTTTCCCAGAATCGTCCTTTGAAATATTCAAAAATATGCAAAATGACCTCAATTTTCAACCAATTTTCAACAAAGTTTTCGAAATTTCACTTAATACATTTTCTTGCATATTTCGGGCCGCAGAAGCCATATCCGTTTTCATTTCTTCGATAACTCCAATGGTTTTCCCAGAATCGTCCTTTGAAATGTTCAAAAATATGCAAAATGACCTCAATTTTCAACCAATTTTCAACAATGGTTTTCCCAGAATCGTCCTTTGAAATGAATGAACATTGGGAAAACCATTGGAGTTATCGAAGAAACGAAAACGGATATGGCTTCTGGGGCCCGAAATGTGCAAGAAAATGTATTAAGTGAAATTTCAAAAATTTTGTTGAAAATTGGTTGAAAATTGAGGTCATTTTGCATATTTTTGCATTTTTTATTAATTTTTTTTTTTTTACGCAACCATCATAGAGTTCGGACGCTTGTCGGTGCATCAAAGACTTTTCGTACTTCCGGCTAGCCGTTTGTGTTAGCCGCCGGACAATAATTTTAAGATGTCGGAACCGAAAGTTTGTGATAAAGTGCTATGTTGGGTTTGCAATAACCCTGCAGTCAAAAAGCGTATTTATTGTGGCGATTGTCGATTATGGTGTCATTTTAGTTGTGCTGAAAAGAAGAAATGCTGCGAAAGTGGTAATTCTGCTCAATCTCAAGACAATAATGAATTCAATTCAATAACTAGTCTGATATCTACAATCAATTCATTGTCCTTGATGGTAAATGACATGAAGACAGTAATGAATGACCTCGTAGTTGAGAATAAAAAACTTCGGCAAGAAATTGAACAAATGAAGGCTGAAAAAATACAAACAAGAACAGCAGATGCGAATCATATTCCTGATGAACAAATATTCCAGGAAATTGAGGATCGACAGGCTCGGCTTAACAATATTATTATCAGCAACTTGCCTGAATCTCAGGAAGCTTCTGTTGAGGATAAAAATCAAGATGATTTGAATAGGATAAAAAGTTTGATATCAAGTACTGGCGTAGATAATGCTGAAGTTTCAAAAGTCGTCAGAATTGGTAAAGTTTGTCGAAAACCCAGAATTCTTAAGGTTACATTAATTACCCCAATGCTTGCTCAGGATATTGTTAGTAAATATAGAGCTAAAAATGGTGTTTACATTAACAGGGATCTAACACGAATGCAGCAGAACTTGGCATACAATGTAAGAAAAGAATACAAATCTCGAATTGCCAATGGTGAGAATAATATTATGCTAAAATATTATAAAGGAATCCCTAAAATTATCACAAAAAACATGTAGAATTCCAACGGACAAAGACTGATGATAACCCTCTCTCAACTTCACTAAATATTATTTATCAAAATGTTCGCGGGCTTAATACTAAAGTAAATGATTTCTATATAAACGTTTGTGCAAGTGATGCCGATTTAATTATATTAACCGAAACATGGTTACATGATGGAGTGTTAAGCACCGAGTTGTTTCCAGCAGGTTACAGCGTATTCCGTTGCGACAGAAAATTGTCTAGAGGTGGAGGTACTCTTATAGGCATTAAAGATAAATATTCAGCACAAAGCTTAACTTCAATGTCACCTATTCCAGATGTTGAGCTAATTGTCGTTAAAGTTTCGTTTGGTTCATCTAGCCTTACTGTTATATCTTTATACATTCCACCAGGATTACGAATTAACACCTATCAGCATATATTTGAGTATTTGGAATCGAATATTAATTTCTCACATCCCGTGCTGATAACTGGTGATTTTAACATTTCGGAATATGAGGACTGTCGAATTAAGAGGAAATCATCACACCTTTTTAATATTTTTTGTCATTTTCTTTCATTGAATAATATTACTCAGCGAAACTCCATATTGAATCATAATTCAAGGTTATTGGATCTGGTTATTTGCACTAATGACATAACAACTGATGTATTAAAAGAAGAATATCCCTTAGTTGCTGAAGACCAACATCATCCATGTTTGTGCATAAATATTTTAATTAAAATGTTCGAGAGCTCATATTTTGGAATAAACCCGAACCAACTTAATTTTAATTTTCGAAAGGCAGATCTCATAGGATTATATTCTTCGTTATCGTCCACTGACTGGTCAAAAATACAAGAATTTGAAGATGTGGAGTCGTCATGCAATTATTTTTATAAAGTATTGTATGATAATTTTTCACAATATGTACCTCTGCGTCTTATGAACAGTAAACAACAGAGCTATCCAATCTGGTTCACCAAATCCATAATTGATATGATCAAACAAAAAAGACGCCACTGGAACAAATATAAAAATACTCGCTTGATTCATCATTTAGATAAATACAGGGAACTAAGACGCTTGATAAAGACAGAAACGCGCAAAGCAAATTCTTGTTTTTTAGTCAGTGCGGAGCGCTCATTTAAACAGAATCCCAAAAATTTTTGGTCATTTGTTAATGCAAAGAAGAAGGAAAGCAGGATTCCTGGAACTATGACCGCAGGCGATAACATATTAACATCTCCTGAAGATATTGTAAACGCCTTTGGAAGATTATTTGCCAGTGTGTTTAGTAAAGAAAACGAACATATCTGCGATGAGTATTGTGACATTAGTGACAGTGTTTGCAGCTTCTGTGATAAAAAGTGCTGTCCATCTCTGCATCTCAATTACGGTTGTGATATCTCACCTGTTTTACACTTATTTAAAATCGAAAATTGTGATATTGTTAAGGCTGTAGAAAAGATTAAGGCTAATAATGTATCCGGTCCTGACCATGTTCCAGCGTTTATTGTAAAAGATTGCATTAGTTGCTTCTTAACACCTTTGGTTTATATTTTTAACTTAATCTTAAAAACATCTAAGTATCCTAGTTGTTGGCTTGTGTCGAAAGTTTGTCCAGTTTTTAAAAGTGGCGATAAAAGTAATATTAATAACTATAGACCAATAGCTCTTTTAGCAAATTTTGCAAAGTTGTTTGAATGTATTATGTCTAATGTTATATACTCGCACGTAGTTAATGCTATTTCACATAATCAACATGGTTTTATTAAAGACAAATCGACTACAACTAACTTGTTTGAGTTTACACAATTTGCTTCTCAAGCAATGGATGAAAAAATGCAAATAGATGTCATATACACGGATTTAACCAAAGCGTTCGATAAAGTCCATCACTGCATTTTACTTAGCAAACTACATAAGTTTGGATTATGTAACAGTCTAGTTTTGCTTTTAAAATCAATGGTGATGAACAGGCGTCAATATGTTGAATATAATAGTTATGAGTCTCATGCATATTGGTGTCATAGTGGTGTAGCACAAGGATCTAATCTTGGACCGCTTTTATTTATTATGTTTTTAAATGATATATGTGAACACATCAACTGTAAATTTTATATTTATGCTGATGACCTTAAGATCGTTAATGTTATTAGTTCATATGCCGACTGTTTTAGCCTGCAAGATAATGTTGACTCATTTTTCAATTACTGTTCCATAAACCGCCTTATTATTAATACATCTAAATGCAATGTAATGTCCTTCAGTAGAAAAATGCAGCCTATAATATTTCACTACAATATCAATGGTAAAATTTTGAAACGTTGTGTTCAATTTAAAGATCTAGGTGTAGTTTTTGACTCAAAGCTATCGTTTATACCTCATATCGAATATGTCACTAACAGTGCTATAAAATTATTAGGATTCATCATACGTAACAGCTCAGATTTACAAAATATGTTTTCCATTCGTTTATTGTTCTATTCGTTAGTGAGATCCAAACTCGAGTACTGTAGTTGTATCTGGAGTCCTGCACAACAGATTTTTGTTAGTCTTCTTGAGAATGTCTTACGTAAATATTGTAAATTTTTATTTTTTAAAATGTTTGGGCGTTATCCGGAATTACACTGTAATCAAAAAGTTCTCCTGAATATTCTGAATGAAAAATCTCTATTGAGTAGAAGAAACGTAGCCAGCATAACATTTCTTCAAAAAATTCTTAATGGTTCAATTAATAGTCATGAAATACTTAGTCAAATAAAAATAGTTGTGCCGAGGATAGTGAGCAGAGTGCCACTTACGTTTCTTTATTGTATTCCTAATACATTTCACCATTATAATTCTCCTCTGTTAAATTGCCTTAGATTGTATAATTGCATATGTAATATATTTGATATTTTTAACGACAGTTTATTGAATCGTAGGTTAAGGAATAAAATTATAGACTATTATACTCAGTTCTAAATATTTAATTTTTGTAACATGTATTATAAAGCGCTAGTTAGTGTATATATATATATATATATATATATATATATATATATATGTTAATGATAACTTTCGACCTCAAATTCTCTCACGTATATATACTTTTGGGCTCAAATTGGAAGTTTCGGCCTCGCCGTAGCTTTTGAGGCCGAAGTGACTCACACATTCAACGTAACATTTGGACTCACGCATATCCAGTGACATCTTTTAACAGTAATTTTAACAATTTTGGTTTGAGAAAAGATTGTTAAGTATAAAAGTTGGTTGCATAGATGATTTACTTAACAAAGCTAATATTATGACTAGGTTTTATATAAATGCGGGAAGTTGTTTGAAGGTAGTAATTTCCAGAAGAATGTTGGAAATTTATCTAAAATTAAAGAAAATATAAAGCAACTGAAAACAATTGGACAGTAGAAGAGCCAAAAATTCAGAAAGAAGTTAGAGAGTAAGAAAGAAAAAAAAAAAGATACACAACAGCTATAGAATGTAAGAAACGGAAAGTTGAGGACATGGAATGAAGACAGGGAAATTTGGATGAAAAATTTTACAAAGAGAGTTGGAATTAACTGAGCAAGAAAGCATAAAGAGAAGGGGTGGTAATTATAAAAAAAATAGAGAGGGAATGGAAAAGAAAAGCGGGGAGGACAAATGGGGTTTAAAATTGCTTGTTTGAAATATTGCATTATTAAGAAAAATAAACAGAATTTATTTAATGAGTACATAAAATTTTGATTTTGTGTGATTAACAGAAACATGGATACTAAAGAGTAAGGGGAATAAATTGAACAAGGAAAAAGGAAAAGTTGAGGGTGAAGCAAGTGGGGGATCCATAACAGGGGTGACAAAAGATATAAAACAAATCGAAGAGCGGGTAATAGAAGTGGAACGCATAGTGGAAAGAAAGATAAAAGAAAAAAAGAATTTGCATATTGTATTGCATTGGAATTACAAAAAATTTGAAGAAAAAAATTTAAGAAAAAATTGAAGAGTCTAACGAAGAATTTCTTCTGATAGGAGATGGTTTTAACGCCAAAATAGGCAACAAAAGCAGGGAATATAGCGGAGAACGCACAGAAAAATCTAAAGATAAAATTTTAAATAAAGACAGAAAATTTCTATGGAAATTAATTGAAGAAAGAGTTTGGTAGTCTTGAATGGGGTGAAGGAGGGGGATGAAGATAAAGAATTTACCTGTATATGTAACCCAGTAGCTGATGAAGAAGCCGAAACATTTAAATTAGGAGAAAGAATTGATTCCGACCACATGCTATAAGAAGTAAAATTGAGGGATAGAAGTAGAAAAGTCGGAGTCACAAATAAGGAAGTAGATAAAAAGGAGAAGGGAACTGAGCATTATAAAAGATGTTGGAAATTGAATTCAAAAAGAAGTAAGCTAAAATAAAATAGAAGAATTAAAAATAACAACTGAAAAAGCAGCAATAAGAAAAGCATTTATAACGAAGAAATCAGAAAAGAGAAACAAATGGCGGGTTAATAGATGCAGAGATTTAAAAACATAAGAAAGAAAATGTTTACGAAGGTGTAAAAAGGGAAAGATAAAAAAGAAGAGTACTGTCCAGCAAGAAATAATAACAGGTCGGTGTGAATAAAAAAAAGAAGAGATTCCGAAAGAAGAAATAAAATAAAAGCCATAAAATCAGAGCAAGAACCAAAATAAGGAAAAACAAAAACATGATCAGTGAAGAAATGCTAATAATACAATGGAAGTACCATTTCATGAAACTAATGAGTGGAAATGAGAGTACTGTAGCGCAAAAGAGTTAAACCGAGAATGCTGAGAGAGAAAGAATGGCCGAACATTACAGTGGAAAAAATATGGAAACAAGTTGGAGGGTCGAAAAGAGGGAAAAGACCAGGGAGGAATGGATTGGTAAATGATGTATGGACGTTTAGAACGGATGATTTGATTGAAAGACTGTGTGAAATAATGAATGAGATGTGGAAAAGTAAAGGTCTCCTCGAAAGTGGCAACAAGGACAAATATGTCCAATGGCGAGTATAAAGGAACCTAGGTACAATGGGGTTATACTCGTCTAAAGATAATATCAGAAACAACGCCAAGGTACCTAGAGAGAGAAAGAACGAAGGAGAAAAAGTAATTGCTAGACAGAGGGGTGGACATGAAGAAAGAAACAATAACTTTTGCTTAAGCGAAAGCAGAAGAATATATAGGAGGGTGTGGAGAAGTGCAAGAGACTTTAGAATTACATGCTACAAGACTGGAGCGAAATTAAAGAAAAAAGGAAAGTATAACAGAAATATTGAATGAAGATGGAAGAGAAGCAGGGGGGATGAAAGGAGTGGAAAAGAGCGGAGTAAGGCTGGAGCAAAGGGATGCGATAAAAGAAGTAAATTGTAAAATCCTTGATTGTTGACCATTATTATTGCTATATCACACCAAAATAGTTATAAATAAAAATAAATAATTGGCAGAGTGGTGAACTATCTAGCCTAAAATTATTTTCATCTTTTGTACAAATCGGCCTCACAGAATCGTAGAAAACAACTTTCAAACTTACAACCCAAGCTAAAATTAACTTAATAGCAGTTATTTTAATAACAAATAAGAGAAATAAACCTACAAGAAAAAGTCATAATTGTGTTATTAATTATGAAGTAACTATTAAAAAAATCTAAAGATTGTGATGCCAAAAGTTACTTTAAATCAAATAATGGCTTTCATCCATAGAAACTTTTGGCCTCATAATTACATGACGAATAACTTTCGGACTCATGTGCTAACATACATTAAAGTACAAGGTACATGAATAAATCTAAAATCGGAAACCCAAAAATTTGGTCAAATCGAGGCAGTAAAATTCATGTGAATCAATATTCGGTGCTATATTTTCAGGCACACCCCCAAGTGTAAAGATTCAGATTTTTCCATAAAACCAAACATTTTGTATGAAGTTAAAACAAAATTACGACTGTGAATGGTAGAAGTATCTGTAGACGCATTCATAAAAATATTTTTTATTCAAATTTTAAAGAGATAATTTAAATTTTTTTAAATACTTGCTACTTAGCGAAATATAAAGGACGACAGGTCCAAAGTTGCTATAAATGAGCTAATTATTTGATATGTTTGTTTCCATATTAGCGTGGGTATAAATTTGGGTTAGGTAGTTCTGCAATCAACCAATTATTTATTTTTATTTATACTACTTTTGGTGATACCAGTTTCAGGGTTCATCCCCTTCCTCAGCCACCTCGTCAGTAAACCTATAAACACTTTAAAAAGTCAATATTTGGTTAAATTTTTAGACTTATTAGTGTTAATATTATCAGGAATTTGATCTGCCGTTTTTTTGAGCCTAAAATACTTGATTGTTGACCATTATTCTTGCTATACCACATGAAAATAGTATAAATAAAATGAATAATTGGCAGAGTGTTGAACTATCTAACTTAAAATTATTTTCATCTTTTGTAGACTTTGGCCTCACAGACTCGTAGAAAGCAACTTTCAAACTTACAACCCAAGCTAAAATTAATTTAACAGCAGTTATTTTAATAACAAATAAGAAAAATAAACCACAAGAAAAATCATTTTTGTTTTAATTATAAAAAATTTTAAAAAAAATCTAAAATTTTATCCAAAAGTTTTTTTAAATCAAATAATGGCTTTATCCAAAGAAATTTTTGGCCTCATAATTAAGACAAAATTTTTTGGACTCAGTGCAAACATACATTAAAGAAAAAGGACAAAATAAATCAAAAATGGAAACCCAAAATTTGGCAAATCGGGCGAAAAATTCTGTGAATAAATTGGGCTATATACAGGCCCCCCCAAAAATTAAAAAATTCAGATTTTTTCCATAAACGAAAATTTTGTATAATTTAAAAAACAAAATTAGATGTGAAGGAGAAGTATCTGAGACCCATTCATAAAAAATATTTTTTTTAAAAGTTAAATATAATTTAATTTTTTTAAGTACTTGCATTTAGCCAAATAAAAAGGCGAAGGTCCAAATTTCATTAAAATGAGCAATTATTTTGACAGTTTTTTTTCCAATTACGTGGGTAAAATTTTTTGGGGTTAGGTAAGTTCCAATCAAAATTAATTTTTTTTTATATACTTTGGTAACCTTTTCGGGTTCATCCCCCCCTCAGCCACCTCGTCAGTAAACCTAAAAACATTTAAAAAGTCAATTTTTGGTTTTAAATTTTTTTAAGAATTATTATGTTAATTTACAAAAGGGAATTTTGACTCCCTTTTTTTTGAGCCTAAAAACTTGTTTTTTACCTTTTTCTTTTATACCAATGAAAAGTAAAATAAAAATAAAAATTGGGGAAAATGTTAAACTTCTAATAAAATTTAAAAATTTCATCTTTTTTTAAAACTTTGCCCCCCAGACTCGTAAAAACAAAAATTTAAACTTAAAACCCCAACCCAAAAATTTAACTTAATAGCAGTTTTTTTTAATAACAAATAAAGAATAAAACCTACAAAAAAAATTCATAATTGTGTTATTAATTATGAAGTAACTATTAAAAAAAATTCTAAAAAATTTTTTTGATCCCAAAAAAGTTATTTTAAAAAATCAAATAATGGCTTTCATCCATAAAATTTTTGGGCCCTTCATTTTAAAAAGGACAAAATTAATTTTTCGGACCTTTTGCTAACAACATTTAAAAAAAAACAAGGTACAAAAAAAAAAACTAAAATCGGCCCCCCAAAAAATTTGGTAAAAAATCGAGGCAGGTTAAAAATTTCTTTGGGTTGAATAAATACCCGGGTTTTGCTATAAAAATTTCAGGCACACCCCCAAGTGTAAATATTCAATTTTTTTCCCAATAATACGAAAAAATTTTGTATAAAAGTTAAGACAAAATTAGATTTTTTAAGGGTTTAGAAGAATCAAGCAGACGCATTCAAAAAAATATTTTTTATTCAAATTTAAAAAGTGAAAAATTTAAAATTTTTTTTAAGTTTTTTGCTATTTAAACAAAAAAAATAAAGGGGGGACAGGCCCCAAAGTTAAATTAAATGAGCCAATTTTTTTTAAAATATTTTTTTTTTCCATAAAGCGGGGGTTTATAAAGTTGGGGGTTTGGGAAATTTCCTGAAATCAACCCAAATTTTATTTTTTTTTTTAAAAACTTTTTTGGGGGTGATAGGGGGGTTTTTCAAGGGTTTTTCATCCCCTTTCTAAATCCACCCTCGTAAATTAATTTTTATAACCATTAAAAAATTTAAAAATTTTTTGGAAAAGATTTTTGGGATTTAAAAGGGGTGTTAATATTATCGGGAAATTGATTGCCGGTTTTTTAAATCCTAAAAATATTTGATTTTTTTACCATTATTCTTGCTAAAACCACACAAAATAGTATAAAAAAAAAATAAATAATTGGCTGAATGTTGAACTATCTAACCAAAATTATTTAATTTTTTGTGATTTTGGGCCTCACAGAACCCGAAGAGAAAAACTTTAAAACCCTTTACAACCCAAGCTAAAAAAAATTTAAAACCCCAGTTATTTTAATAACAAAAAAAAAGAAATAAACCAAACAAGAAAAAGCCCTAATTGTGTTTTTTTAATTTAATGAAGAAATTTATTAAAAAAATCTAAAGATTGTGATCCAAAAGTTACTTTAAATCAAATAATGGTTTTTCATCCATAAAAATTTTTTGGGCCCCAAAAAATTTTACATAAACGAGTAACTTTCGGACTCATGTCCCTAACAAAACATTAAATTCCCAAGGTACAAAAAATTTAAATCAAAAAATGGGAAAACCCAAAAAATTTTGGTCAAATCGAGAAAAAAAAATTTCATGTGAATAAATTATTCGGTTGCAAAAATTTTTCAACACAAAACCCCCAAGTGTTAAAAGTTTCCCAGTTTTTTTTCCCATAATACGAAACTTTTTTGTATGAATTAAAAAAAAATTTTAGACTGTAAAATGGTAAAAGGGTATCGTAGAGATCCCTTATAAAAAAATTTTTTTTCAAAATTAAAGTAAAATTTACATTTTTTAAATACTTGCAAACTTACCCAAAAATAAAAGGCCCAAACAGTCCAAATTTTGCTTTTAATAAACCAATTATTTTGATATTTTTTTTTCCCAAAATTACGGGTAAAAATTTTTTGGGTTTAGGTAGTTCGCAATCAACCAATTTTTTTAATTTTTTTTTTTAAATATTTATTTTTTGGTGATAAAAAGGTTTTCAGGGTTTCTCCCCTTCCCAGCCACCCCCTTTTTCAAAAAACCAATAACATTTTAAAAAAGTCAAAAATTTCTTTAAAATTTTTTAGCTTATTAGGGTTAATATTATCAAAAAATTTGATCTGCCTTTTTTTTGAGCCAAAAATATTTGTTTGTTGCCCCATTATTTTTGCTATCCCCAAACGAAAAAAGTAAAATAAAAAAAAAAAAAATTGGCAAGGGGTTGAACTACCCTAACCAAAAAAATTAAATTTCATCTTTTGTAACTTTGGCCTCACAGAATCGAAAAAAAACAACTTTAAAAATTTAAAAACCCAAGCAAAATTTTTAAAACTTAATAAAAATTTATTTTTTAATTTAACAAAAAAAGAAAATAAACCTAAAAAGAAAAAGTCATAATTTGTGTTTTTTAAAATTATGAAGAAAACATTAAAAAAGTCTAAAAATTGGGGAACCAAAATTTAAACTTTAAATCAAAAAATTGGTTTTTCACCCATAAAAAACCCCTTTTTGGCCTCATAATTACATGACGAATAATTTTTCGGACCATGTGCTAACATACTTTAAAGTACAAGGTACAAAATTTAAATCAAAAAATCGGAAACCCAAAATTTGGTCAAATCGGGGGCCGAAAAAATTCATGTAAAAATTTAATTCGGTGCTATAAATTTCGGGCCACCCCCCCCCAAGTGTAAAATTCAGTTTTTTTTCCATAATCGAAACTTTTTGAAAGGGAATTAAAAAAAAATTTAAAGACTGTAAAGGGTGGGAAGGGGTTAATCTGAAAGACGCATTCAAAAAAAAAATTTTTTATTAAAATTTAAATTTAAAATTTTTACTTTTTTTAAAAATTCTTGCTACTTAGAAAAATTTAAAAAAGGAAACGACGGGTCCAAAGTTGCAAATTAAGGCCCCAAATTTTTTTTTGATATGTTTGTTTCCATTTTTAAGCGTGGGTTAAAGTAGGTTTAGGTAGTTCTGAAATTTCAACCAATTATTTTTTTTTAAATTTATACTATTTTGGTGATACCATTTCAGGGTTTCTTTCCCCTTTCCCCCCCAAAGCCACCCGTCATAGATTTTAAAAACACAAAAAAAATGTCAATATTTGGTTAGATTTTTAGATTTAAATTAGTGTTAATATTACCGGGAAAATTTAAATGTGCCTTTTTTTAGATCCTAAAATATTTGTTTTTTTAAACCATTATTCTTGCTATACCACACGAAAATATAAAAATAAAAATAAATAATTGGGCCCTGAATTTTTGAACAAATCTAACCTAAAATTATTTTCATCTTTTGTAGATTTTGGGCCTCACAGAATCGTAGAAAAAAAACTTTAAAAATTTAAAAACCCCAAAAGCAAAAATTTAACTTAATAGCAGTTTTTTTAATAAAAAAAAAGGGAGAAAAAACCTACAAAAAAAAAGTCTTAATTTTTGTTATTAATTATGAATTAACTTTTAAAAAAAAAATCTAAAGATTTTGATGCCAAAATTTTACTTTAAATCAAAAAATTTTCTTTCATCCATAAAACTTTTTGGCCTCATAATTACATGACGAAAAAAATTTTGGGGACTCTGGCTAACATACATTAAAGTAAAAGGGAAACATGAAAAAATCTAAAAATGGGAAACCCCAAATTTTGGGCAAATCGGGGGCAGTAAAATTCAGGGGAAATTTCAATTTTTGGGTTGCTATAAAATTCGGGCACCCCCCCAAAAGGGGTAAAGATTCAAAATTTTTCCAAAAAAACCAAACTTTTTGGAAATAAAATTTAAAAAAAAATTTTACGACTGCCCAAAGGTAAAAGGGCCCCCTGTAACGTTTTCATAACAATTTTTTTTATTCAAATTAAAGAGAAAATTTTAAAATTTTTTTTTAAATACTGCTACTTACCCAAAAATATAAAGGACGACAGGTAAAAAATTTTGCTAAAAATAAAGCTAATTATTTTGACATGTTTGTTTCCATATTTACGGGGGAAATAAATTTGGGGGTTTAGGTATTTTCTGAAAATAAACCCAAATTTATTTATTTTTATTTATACATTTTGGTGATCCAGTTTCGGGGTTCACCCCCTTCCCCACCCACCTGGGTCAGTAAACCAAATAACACTTAAAAAAAAGTCAATTTTCCCTTTAAAATTTTTTTAGATTTTATTAGTTTTTAATTATTATCGGGGAATTTGTTTCTGCCCTTTTTTTTTAAAGCCAAAAAATACTTATTGTTGACCTTTATTCTTGCTATACACAGGGAAAATAGTAAAAATAAAAAAAAAAAATTGGCAGAGTTTTTGAACTATCTAACCTAAAATTTTTTCATTTTTTTGAAGACTTTGGCCCACAAAAATCGTAGAAAACAACTTTCAACCTTAAAACCCCAAGCTAAAATTAACTTAAATAGCATTTTTTAAAATAAAAAATAAGAAAATAAACCTACAAAAAAAATTTCATAATTGTGTTATTAATTATAAATTTAACTATTAAAAAAATCAAAAATTTTGGGTGACCCAAATTTTTTAACTTTTAAATAAAAAAAAGGGCTTTCATCCATAGAAACTTTTGGCCTAAAAAAATTTACATGACGAAAAACCCTTTCGGACTCATGTGCTAACATACATTAAAGTACAAGGAAAACATAAATAAATCAAAAAAGGGAAAACCCCAAAAAATTTTTGGTAAACCCGGGGCCCAGTAAAATTCATGTGAATCAATATTGGGTGTATATTTTTCAGGCAAAACCCCCAATTTGTAAATATTCGTTTTTTTTTCCATAATACAAAACCCTTTTGTATGAAGTTAAGAAAAAATTTAAACCCTTTTAAATGGAAAGGGAATCGCAGACGCATTCATAAAAATATTTTTTTATTAAAAGTTAAAGTGAAATTTTTAAATTTTTTTAAGTACTTGCAACTTGGGCCAAATAAAAAGGGGACGACGGGTCCAAAGTTGCTATTAATGACCAATTTTTTTGATATGTTTTTTTCCCATTTTAGCGTGGGTAAAAAGGGTTGGTTGGGTATTCGCAATAAACCCCAATTTTTTTAATTTTTTTTTATACTATTTTGGTAAATACCAGTTTTCAGGGTTCATCCCCTTTTTTCCCCCCCCACCACCTCGTCATTAGCCCTTATAACACCTTAAAAAATGTCAATTTTTGGGTTTTGTTTTTTAAAGACTTATTGTTTTAAAAATTTTATCTGGAAATTGATGTGGCCCCTTTTTTGGGAACCCTAAAATATTTAAAAATTTTTGACCTTTAAATTTCCCCTTGCTAAAACCACAAAAAAAAAGTATAAATAAAAATAAAAAAATTGGGCTGAATGTTAAACCCAAATCTAACCAAAAATTATTTTCTTTTTTTTGTAGACTTTGGCCTCAAGAATCTAGAGAACAATTTACCAAAACTTAAAAACCCAAGCTAAAATTAACTTAATGCATTTAAATTTTAATAAAAAAATAAGAGAAAAAACCTACAAAAAAAAGTCCAAAAATTGTTTTATTTAATTATGAAGAAACCCTTTTAAAAAAAAACTAAAATTGGGGAATCCCAAAAGTTATTTAAAAAATAAAATAATGGTTTTTTCACCTAAAAAATTTTTGGCCTCAAAATTTACATGACAAGTAATTTTCCCGGACTCATGTGCTAACTACTTTAAAATTACAAGGTACATAAATAAATTTTAAAATGGGAAAAACCCAAAATTTTTGGTCAAATCGACCCGTAAAATTCATGTGAATCAATATTCGGTGCTATATATCAGAAAAAACCCCCAAAGGTTAAGATTCAAAATTTTTTTCCATAATACAAAACTTTTTTGTATAAAAGTTAAAAAAAAATTTAAAGACTGTAAAGGGGAAAAAGTATCTGTAAAACCGCATTCAAAAAAAATAATTTTATTCAAATTTAAAAGTATAATTTCATTTTAAATACTTTGCTACTTGGGCCAAATATAAAGGACGACAGGCCAAAGTTGCAAATTAAAAGAGCCAATTATTTTGAAATTTTTTGTTTCCATATTTGCTTTGGGTATAAAGTTGGGTTGGGTAGTTCTGCAATCAACCAATTTTTTTATTTTTTTTTATACTATTTTGGTAAAACCCATTTTCGGGGTTCATCCCCTTCCCCCACCCAAACCCCTTTCAAAAAACCAAATAACATTTAAAAAAGTCAATATTTTCTTTAAAATTTTAGACTTTTTTTAGTGTTAAAAAATTATCGGGAAATTTTTGATCTGCCCTTTTTTTTTGGGGCCAAAAAATTTACTTAAATTTTGACCATTATTTTTTGGTTTAAAAAACCAAAACAAAATGTATAAATAAAAATAAATTTGGGAAAAAAAGTTGTTTGAACATCTAACCAAAAATTTTTTTTTTTTTCTTTTTTTTGTAGATTTTGGCCTCACAAAACGTAAAAACAACTTTAAAAACTTAAAACCCCAAAAGCTAAAATTAATTTAATACAGTTTTTTTTAATAACAAAAAAGAAAAAAAAACCCCTCCCAAAAAAAAAGCCAAAAATTGTGTTATTAATTATGAAGTAACTATTAAAAAAGTCAAAAAAATTGGATGCCAAAAGTTTAACTTTAAAGAAAATTAAGGGGGTTTTTTATCCCAAAAAACTTTTTGGCCCCTCCAAATTTAAAACATGACGAATAACTTTGGGAAACCCTTTTGGTGCTAAACATTACTTTTAAAAAAGAAACAAGGTACTAAATAAATCAAAAAATGGGGGAAACCCAAAAAATTTTTGGCCCAAAATCAAAGGCCCCGTAAAATTCATGGGAATTTCAATATTGGGGTGCAATTTTATTCAGGCCCACCCCAATTTTTAAAAAGATTCAGTTTTTTTTCCTAATACAAACTTTTTGAATGAATTAAAACAAAAAAAAGAGTAAAAGGGTTAAAAAGTATCTTTTAAAACGCATTCATAAAAATAATTTTTTTTCAAATTTAAAAGGAAATTTTTACTTTTTTTAAAAATTTTTCTTGCTACTTACCAAAATAAAGGACGACGGGTCCAAAGTTCTAAAAAATAGGCAAATTTTTTTTTGACATGTTTTTTTCCCCATATTGGGCGGGGGGTATAAATTGGGGTTAGGAAGTTCTGAAAATCAACCAATTTTTTTATTTTTATTTAAAATTTATTTTGGTGATACCGGGTTTCGGGGTTTCTTTCCCCTTCCTCAGCACCCCTCGTCATTTAAACCTTTTTAACCCCTTTAAAAAAGTCAATATTTCTTTAAATTTTTTTTTAGATTTAAATTAGTGTTAATTAATTATCGGGAAATTTTGATCGCCGTTTTTTGACCAAAATACTTGATTTTTGACCTTTATATCTTGCTAAAAACCAAAACCAAAAAAAAAGTATAAATAAAAATAAAAAAATTTGGGCAAATTTTGAACTTTTCTAACCTAAAATTTAAATTTTAAATTTTTTTGTGATTTTGGGCCTCACAGAACCCGTAGAAAACAACTTTAAAATTTAAAACCCCAAAGAAAAAAATTTTAACTTAAAAGCATTATTTTAATAAAAATTTTTAAGGGGAAAACCCTACAAAAAAAAATTCAAAAATTTGTGTTTTTTAAATTTATGAAAAACAAAAAAAAATCAAAAGATTGTGATCCCAAAAGTTATTTTTAAATCAAAAAAATGCTTTCCATCCCTAGAAACTTTTGGCCTCATAATTACATGACGAATAACTTTGGGACTCATGTGCTAACATACTTTTAAATACAAGGTACAAAAATTTAAATCTAAAATGGGAAAAACCCAAAATTTTGGGGCAAATCGAGGCAGAAAAATTTTCATGTGAATCAATATTCGGGCTATAAAATTCGGGCAGCCCCCCCCAAGTGTAAATATTGGGTTTTTTTTCCATAATACAAAACATTTTGAAAGAAAGTTAAACAAAATTAGACGGTTAATGGTAGAAGAATCTGCAACGCATTCATAAAAAAAATTTTTTTATTCAAATTAAAGTTTTTAATTTTAAAATTTTTTTAAGAAACTTGCTACTTAGCCAAATATAAAGGACGACGGGTTTCCAAAAATTTTGCTATTAATGACCCAAATTTTAATTTTGAAAATGTTTGTTTCCATTTTAAGCGGGGTATAAATTTGGGGTTTGGGAAAGTTCTCCAATAAAACCCAATTTTTTTAATTTTTATTTATACTTTTTTTGGGGGAAAACCTTTTCAGGGTTAAACCCCTTTTTTCTCAGCCCCCCTCGTCAGAAGATTTAAATAACAAAATTTAAAAATGTCAATATTTGGTTGTTTTTTTAGACTTTTTTAAGTGTTAATATTATCGGGAAATTTGATGTGCCTTTTTTTTGATCCTAAAATATTTATTTTTACCATTATTCTTGCTATACCACCCCGAAAATAGTAAAAAAAAAAAATAAAAAATTTGGCTGAATGTTGAACAAACAAACCCTAAAATTTTTTCCCAATCTTTTTAAAACTTTGGCCTCACAAAAATCGAGAGAACAATTTTCAAACAAAAAACCCCCAAAGCAAAAAATTTAACTTAATCGCATTTTTTTTAAAAATAACAAATAAAAGAAATAAACCTAAAAAAAAGTCATAATTGTGTTATTAAATTATGAAGTAACAAAAAAAAAAATTCTAAAGATTGTGGGGCCAAAAAAGATTCCCCCTTTTAAAAATCAAAAAATTTGGCTTTCATCCAAAAAACCCTTTTTTGGCCCAAAATTTTTACATGACGAGAAAACTTTGGGACTAAAATTTTGGCTAACATACTTTAAAAGGGAAACAAGGAAACCAAAATAAATCTAAAATGGGAAACCCCAAAATTTTGGGTTAAAAACGGGGCAGTAAAATTAAATTGAACAATTTTGGGGTGCTATATATTCAGACAAAACCCCCAAGTTTTAAGATTAAAATTTTTTTCCATAAAAAACAAAAACTTTTTGTATGAAGTTAAAAAAAAATTTAAACTATGGAAATGGAGAAAGTTTTTCTGTAACGCATTCAAAAAAAATTTTTTTTTATTAAAATTTTAAAGTTTTAATTTTTTACTTTTTTAAAATACTTGCTACTTACCCAAAAATAAAAAAGGGACGACAGGCCCAAAAAGGTGTTTAATTAAAACCAAAATTATTTTGATATTTTTGTTTCCATTTTAAAGCGTGGTAAAAGGGGGGTTTAGGTATTCGCAATAAACCAATTATTTTTTTTTATTTAAAACAAATTTTGGATACCATTTCCCGGGGTTCCCCCCTTCCTCAGCCACCTCGCAGTAAACCAAAAAAATTTTTAAAAAAGTCAATTTTTTCAAAAAAATTTTAAAACTTATTAGTGTTAATATTACCCAGAATTTGATCTGCCCTTTTTTTTGAGCCAAAAATTTATTTGGGATTGTTGACCATTATTCCCCTTGCTAAAAACCAAAACAAAAATATTTAAAATAAAAATAAATAATTGGAAAGGGTGTTAAACAAATCTAACCAAAAAAATTTTTCATCTTTTTGTAGATTTTGGGCCCTCACAGAATCGTAGAAAACAATTTTTAAAAAAATTTTACAACCCAAGCAAAAATTTAATTTTAATAGCATTTTAATTTTTAAAATA
Organism: Zophobas atratus; assembly: GCA_022388445.1. NCBI lineage: Eukaryota > Metazoa > Arthropoda > Insecta > Coleoptera > Tenebrionidae > Zophobas > Zophobas atratus. The sequence continues at coordinate 17,793 of JAKCWB010000072.1, read as the reverse complement.
ACAAATAAGAAAAACAAACCTACAAGAAAAAGTCATAATTGTGTTTTTAAATTTATGAATAACAAATTAAAAAAGCCCTAAAGATTGTGATGCCAAAATTTTATTTTAAAAGCAAATAAGGGGTTTTAAACCATAAAAAACTTTTGCCTCATAATTAATGACGAAAAAACTTTCAAACTCATGTGCAAAACATACTTTAAAGAAACAAGGTCCCAAAAAATAAATCAAAAATGGGAAACCCCAAAATTTGGTCAAATCGAGGCTTAAAATTCATGTAAAATCAATATTCGGGGGCTAATATATTCGGGCCCAAAACCAAAACCCCCAAGTGTAAGATTAAATTTTTTTCCATAATACGAAAAAATTTTGTATAATTTTAAAAAAAAAATTAAAGACTGTGAATGGAAAAAATTCTGTAGACGAAATTCATAAAAAAAATTTTTTTTTAAAAGGGTTAAAATGATAATTTATTTTTTTTTAAAATTTCCTTGCTACTTAGCCAAATATAAAGGACGACAGGCCCCAAAGTTCTTAAAATGCCCCCAATTATTTTGATATGTTTTTTCCATATTAACGTGGGTAATAAATTTGGGGTTTTGGGTTTCGCAATAAACCAAATTTATTTATTTTTATTTAAAACCTTTTTTTTGGAGATACCTTTTTCAGGGTTTACCCCCCTTCCTCACCACCTCGTCAGAAAACCCCCTATAACACTTTAAAAAAGTCAATTTTTGGGAAAATTTTTTTAGATTTAAAATTAGTTTAAAATTTTATCGGGAAATTTTTGATCGCCGTTTTTTGAGCCAAAAATACTTATTTTTTTGACCATTATTCTTGCTATACCAAAACAAAAATAGTATAAATAAAAAAAAAAATTAATTTGGGGCAGAGTGTTAAAACTATCAAACCTAAAATTTTTTTTTCATTTTTTGGAAAGATTTTGGCCCCCAAAACAGAATCGTAAAAAACCCAATTTTCCCAAAACTTAAAACCCCAAGCAAAAATTTAATTTAATAGCAGTTTTTTAAAATAACAAATAAGAAAAAAAAAACCTACAAGAAAAAGTCAAAATTTGTGTTTTTAAATTTAAAGAATAACTTAAAAAAAAATCTAAAGATTTGATGCCAAAATTTTACTTTAAAAAAATAAGGGTTTTTTTCATCCATAAAAAATTTTTGGGCCCTCATAAAAACATGACGAATAACTTTGGGACTAAAGTGCTAACATACATTTTAAATTCCCAAGGTACAAAAAATCTAAAATGGGAAACCCAAAATTTTGGTCAAATCGAGGCAGTAAAATCCAAATGTGAATCAATATTCGGTCTATATTTTCAGGCACACCCCCAAGTGTAAAAAAACCAGTTTTTTTCCTAATACAAAAAACTTTTTTGTATGAATTTTAAAAGAAAAAAATTTAAAGGACGTTAATGGTAGAAGAATCTGCAGACGCATTCATAAAATATTTTTTTTTTCCAAATTTAAAAGTGAAAATTTAAAAAATTTTTTTAAGTACTTGCTACTTAGCCAAATAAAAAGGACAAACGGGTCCAAAGTTGCTATTAATAAAGCCAATTTTTTTTGGAAAATGTTTTTTTTCCAAATTAGCGTGGGAAATAAAGGGGGTTGGGTATTTCGCAATCAACCAATTTTTTATTTTTATTTATACTATTTTGGTGATACCATTTCGGGGTTTCCACCCCCTTTCTCAGCCACCTCGTCAGAAAACCCTTAAAAACACATTAAAAATTTTCAATTTTTGGGTTTAAATTTTTTTTTAAAATTTAAATAGTTTTAAAAATTATCTGGAAATTAAAAGGTGCCTTTTTTTTAAACCTAAAATACTTAAATTTTTGCCCAAATTTTCTTGCTATCCCCACACGAAAATAGAAATAAATAAAAAAAATAATTGGTTTGAATGTTGAACTATCTAACCTAAAATTTTTTTCATTTTTTTGTAAACTTTGGCCCACAGAATCAAAGAAAACAATTTTCCCAAACTTACAACCCAAGCAAAAATTAACTTAATACGGGTTATTTTAATAAAAAATAAAGAAATAAACCTACAAGAAAAAGTCATAATTGTGTTTTAATTTGAAGTAACTTTTAAAAAAAAATCTAAAGATTGGATGCCAAAAGTTACTTTAAATCAAATAAGGGGCTTTCATCCTAAAAATTTTTTTGGCCCCCATAATTACATAAAGAATAACTTTGGGGCCCATTCAAACATACTTTAAAAAGTAAAAAAGGTAAATGAAAAAAATCTAACATGGGAAAACCCCCAAAATTTTGGGCAAATCGGGGGGCAGTAAAATTCATGGAATCAATATTGGGTGCTAAATTTCAGGCAAAACCCCCCAAGTGGAAAGATTCAAATTTTTTCCAAAAAACCCAAAAACTTTTTGTATGAATTTTAAAAAAAAATTTAAACGACTGTAAAAATGGTAAAAGGGATTTTAGCCGCATTCAAAACAATTTTTTTTTATTAAATTTTTAAAAGAAAAATTTTAAAATTTTTTTTTAAATATTTTTGCTACTTACCCAAAAATAAAAGGACAAAAGGGCCCAAAGTTGCTATAAATGATCTAATTTTTTTGACATGTTTTTTCCATATTAGCGGGGTATAAATTTGGTTAGGTAATTTTCTGCAACCCAAACCCCAAATTTAAATTTATTTTTATTTATACTACTTTTGGGATACCTTTTTCCGGGGTTTTATCCCCCCCTCACCCACCTCGTCAGAAAAATATAACTTTTTAAAAAAATTAAATATTTTGGTTAAATTTTTGATTTAAATTAGTGTTAATATTACGGGAAATTAAATCTGCCGTTTTTTGAGCCAAAAAATTTTGATTTTTTGACCTTTAAATTTTTGCAAAACACAGTAAATGTATAAAAAAAAATAAAAAATTTGGGGCAAGTGTTGAACAACAAACCCAAAAATTTAATTTCATCTTTTGTAGACCTTTGGCCTCACAGACTCGTAGAAACAATTTTTAAAAAATTTACAACCCAAAACTAAAATTTAAATTTTAAACACATTTTTTTTTAAAAACAAATAAAAAATAAACCTACAGAAAAAGCCCAAAATTTTAAATTTAAAAAAATTGTGAATAACTTTTAAAAAAAATCAAAAGTTTAAAGTTTCCCCAAAAGAAAATTTTAAAATTTAAAAATAATGGCTTTCATCCATAAAAATTTTTTTGGCCTCATAATTAAAAACCCGAATAACTTTCGGACCCCATGGCTAAAAATACTTAAAGAAACAAGGTAAAATGAAAAAAATCTAAAACCCGGAAACCCCAAAAAATTTTGATAAAATCGAGGTAGTAAAATTCATGTGAATCAATTTTCTGTATATATTTTTAAAAGGGAAAACCCAAACCCCCAAAAAATTTAAATATTAAATTTTTTCCATAATACAAACATTTTGTATGAAGTTAAAAAAAAAATTAGACGTTAAGGTAGAAGAATCTGAAACGCATTCAAAAAATTTTTTTTTAAATTCAAAGTTAAAGTGATAATTTAAATTTTTTTAAGTCCCTTTGCAATTACCAAATAAAAAGGACGACGGGTCCAAATTCCCTTTTAAATTTAGCCAATTTTTTTTGATATTTTTGGGTTTCCATATTACGGGGTATAAGTTGGGTTAGTTTTTTTTCTGCAATAAACCCAAATTTAATTATTTTTTTTTTAAAACTATTTTTGGTGATACCATTTTCAGGGTTCACCCCCTTTCTCACCACCTCGTCATTAGCCCTTATAACACATTAAAAATGCCCAATTTTTTTTGTTAGTTTTTTTAGACTTTTAGTGTTAATTTTTTTCGGGAAAAATTGATGTCCCCGTTTTTTGATCCTAAAAAACTTAAATTTTTGGGACCTTTTTTTTCCCCTTGCTATCCCCCACACAAAAAATAGAAAAAAATAAAAAAAAAAATAATTGGCAAAAATTTTTAAACTTTTCAAACCTAAAATTTTTTTTAAATTTTTTGTAACTTTGGCCTCCCCATACTCGTAGAAAAAAAAATTTTTCAAACTTACAACCCAAGCTAAAATTTAAAATTTAACAGCATTTTTTTTAAATAACAAATAAGAGAAAAAAACCCACGAAAAAAATTCAAATTGTATTTTTAAATTGTGAAGTAACAATTTAAAAAAAATCTAAAGTTTTTAAAATGCCAAAATTTAAATTTAAATCAAATAAGGGCATTCATCCATAAAATTTTTGGGCCCCCAAAATTACATGACTTAACTTTGGGAAAAAATGTGCAACATCATAAAGAAAAAAGGTAGGGGGAAAAAAATCAAAAAGGGGAGCCCCAAAATTTTTGGGGAACAAATCGAGGCAGTAAAATTAAATTTTAAAAAAAATTTTTTGGGGGGCCCCCTAAAAAAGGGGGCACACCCCCCATTTTTAAAAAATTAAAAATTTTTTAAATAAAACAAAACATTTTGAATAATTTTAAAAAAAAAATTTTAAGACTGGAAGGGTAGAAACAAAAACCCCCATTCATAAAAATTTTTTTTTATTAAAATTTTAAAAAAAATTTTAAAAAATTTTTTTAAGAATAAAAAATAAAAAAAAAAATTTTGGGCTGAATTTTTAAAAACCACTAAAAAAAAAATTAAACTTTCTTTTTTTGGGAGATTTTTGGCCTAAAAAAAATCGTAGAAAAAAATTTTCAAACTTCAACCCAACAAAAATTAAAAAATAGTTTTTTAATTTTAAAAAAAAATAAGAGAAATAAACCAAAAAAAAAAGTCAAAATTGTTTTTTTAAAATTTTTAAGAAACTTTTAAAAAAAATCAAAAATTTGGGGAAAACCCCCAAAAAAAATTTTACTTTAAAAAAAAATTTTAAAGGGCCCCTTTCCATCCATAAATTTTTTTGGCCCTTTCATTTTGGGGGAAAAAAAGTCCCAAAAACCCCAAAAAGGGTACTAGGAAAATAAATTAAACAAAAAGGGGGAAAAACCCAAAAAAATTTGGGCCCCAAAATCGGGGCAAAAAATTTTTCATTTTGAGGAAATTTTTTGGGTGCTAAAAATTAAAACCCCCCCCCCCAAAATTAAAAAAATTAAATTTTTTTTCCATAAAAAACAAATTTTTTCCCAAATGGGGTTAAAAAAAAAAAATTTTGGGGTTTTTTTGGGGAGAAAAAAAATCAAAAAATAAATTCATAATGATTTTTTTAAAAAGGTAAAAAACCCCCAAATGAAAAAAATCAAAAAACGGGGGCCCCCAAAAATTTTTAAAATTTTTAATCAAAAATTTTTTTTTCTTTCCAAAAAAAAACATTTCCTCAAAATTCATTTTGGGAAAACTTTGGGCCCGGGTGTTTTTCCCCGAAATATGTAAAAAACCGGTTTAATTTAACCCCCATTTTTCCGGGCAAATTTTTTTTTTTTTGGAACAATACTTTTAAAAAAATTTTTAAAAATTGGAAAAACCCAAAATTTAACCCCAACCGGGAAATTCATGGGGGTTTTTTTTTCCGATAGGATTGAAAATTTTGGGCCAATCCAACATCAAATTGAATTAAGACCCCCCGGTTTATCATTAAGAATTTTTTATTTTGTTTTCAAACTATTTCTTTTGAATTTTAATTTTTAAAAAAAAAATAACATTTTTTCACTCTTTTTAGTTTTTTAATTTTTGTAAAAAACTTCAAAAAACCAGAAAATAAATCACCAAAACTTCCTTAGTACAGGGCCTTTTTGAACAACGAAACTTTTTTTTTTTTTTTAATTTTGTACTTATTTTGAAATTTAATTTTTGGTTTAATTTTTACTTTAAAGTCATTTTTTTTCAATTTGTTTTTACTGAATTCTTTATTTTAGTTTTCTTTTAGATTAGAATTGAACAATATTCAATTAAAATGAAAAAGTTGAATTTTATGAACCAAGGGTTGGAAAAATTGAAAAAAATTTGCTGGTATTTTATTGGCCAACTTAAAAATTTTTAAAAAATTTTTGAGAAATATTAAACCGGGGGGCCAAAATTCCCAAAAAAACGAACTTTCTTTTCATCTTTATCCCTTTTGCCCCAAGGGATTCATCAAAACCTTTCGGCCCACAGCCCAAGGGGACTTAAAAATTATAACCCTTGTTTTTAAAAACCAAACCCCCCTTTCAAAAACGGGGTTTGAAAATTAATAAATAAAGGGGACAGTTTTAAAAATTTTTTTTACGGGGAGATCGAAAAAAACCAAAAAAGACGTGTTTCCAAAAATTTTTAATTTAAAATCAAATTTTAAACCAAAACAATTTTTGGTTAAAAATTACGCCCATTAAAAAATTAAAAACGGTTTTTTTCAAATTTCCCTTTGTTTCTTGGATAAAAAAATAAAAATACAAGGCCAAAAATTGCAAAAATTAATTAATATTAAAAAAGGATAAGAATTATTTTCATTTTTAAACACTTTTGCCCCAAAAATTTTAAAACAAAAAAACTTTCATTCAAAACCAAGAAAAATTTTAAATTAATTGTCTTTTTTTAAATTATAAATTGTGATTCAAATACCGGGAAAAAGAAAAAAAAAACAAAAGAAACAATTTATTTGAACTTTAACGTAAAATCCCCATGAAAAAAAAAAGAACAAAAAAAAAGTTACTTTTTTAAAAAAAAAAAAAAACATTTATCAAGAACTTTTTACTTTTAAATTTCATTTGGGAATAAGAGCTTTATATCTATCTTTCAAGACTTTTTTTTTTTTTGAAATAAACCAAGTGAAAAAAAAAACAGAACCCAAAAATGAAAAAAAGCATACGTTCCAAATTTAATTCCTAAAATTTTAAAACACACCCTTAACAAAAAACCAAAAGGGTCCATAAAAAAAAAAATTTTAAAATTTTAAAAAAAATTGTAGCAATTGTAAATCCTTACACCCCTAAAATAAAATTTTTACCCAACTTAAACGGGTTTTTTTAAAATTGCATGACGCCTTTTTGGAAAATAAAAAAAATTTTAAAAGCTCTAAAAAAAAGTTTTTTTTTTTCAAATCCGCAGTAATGGTTTTTTTTTTTTCAAAAAAGGGGCAGAAATTAAACCGGGTTTTCTTTTAATCTCCTCCACAATTACTTTTTTTCAAGGTTAAAATTTTTTTTTCGTTTACGAATTCTATACTCTTTGTAACCCTTTTTATTAGTTATTAAAAAAAAAAACCGGGGTTTTAAAAATTTTTAAAAATAATTATTAACAAATTTTTGCGCGAAATCTCCAACGCCCAATTGAAAAAGGGAAATTTTCTTAAAAATTTTTTTTTTTGGAGGAAAATGGTATAAATAATTAATAATTTTTTTTTGGGGAAACAACCATGGAAAACATTAAATGGAGATACCCTCTTTTGCATACGATATTTCGCTGAAAAAAAATTCTGTGAAACCCAACATTTTGGGCTACATATCGTTGTTAAAGTCAACTCTGTTAATATAAAACAGCATAATATAATCTAAGTACACCAAGTTCTCAAGCAAAAAATATAGGTATGTTTCCCAAAATAAAATAATATTTACAAGAGAAAACTTACGAAAATTTTAACAGAGGCCCGTGATTAATGTACCTAATGTCAAAGGTAACTCAAAGAAGGTCAATCACATTGTCTATAAAACATATGTTTTAGGTATATTTTTTATTCGAAGTTGTGGGAGTATGGGGAAAGGAAGAATTTGAACAATTTTCTTGTATCTACATAACCTATAATAAGCTTTTATTATTATTACAGAACAGATTATTAGCTTACATGCCCATTTTAAATGAAAGTATGAAGCATACCTCTTATTTTTCGGCACTTTAATATTTTTGCTTGCAGAAAGATCTGCAGCAATTGCAAAATAGAGATGGATAGCAATAATAACAAGCAGTTTACATGAAATTCGACCGAACTTGCAAAACTGGCAGATAATATATCAAATTTATTACCAAAAACTCAGCCACAGTTTATGAAAAGCGGTATGAATTTTTTTTTTTTTTGCGCAGAAACAACCATGCAAAAATATATGGAAACACCTCATTGCATACGAGTATTTCGCTGAAAAAGAAAATTTCTGTGAAATCTTTAACACTTTGGGCTGCATAGTCGAGTTAAAGTCAACTCTGTTAAATAAAAAACAGCATAGATATATCAAGTACACCAAGTTTCAAGCAAAAAATATAGTTACATTGCCAAAAAATCAAATATATTTACAAGAGAAGACTTACCAAAATTTTAACAGAACCCGTGATTAAATGTACATAAATGTTAAAGGTGATCTCAAACAAGCAATCACATTGTCTATAAATCATTATGTTTTAGGTTTATTTTTTATTAAATTGTAGGAGCATGTGGAATGGATAAATTGAAAAATAATGACGGCATTCAAGACAAAAACGATACGCTAATAATTAAAATTCCAACGTCTAAAACTGGCAAAGCACGAGAATTTACAAATTGTAAAAATATTTATCCAATTGAAATATAGTAAAAATCCCTAATTTTAATGCCCGCACCATACACCAGACAAATCTTTATTTATACAGTACATTTGGATAGTGAATGCAGCACTGCGCATTGTACAAATATACCTGCAAACACACTGTAACAAATTATGCAGACACCTCTTTTGACTAAAAGATATATATTTAACTTTATCCATACGTTGTCAACTTTGTTAATAATTGCAATATCTAACTTCATAAGAAATATAATAATCTACTTGGTGTTTTATAGTAGTATTAAATGTTCATAAATATAATTGCACTTACTACGAAGTAAGCTTTCCTAGTTTTAAGTTGTTTTCTTTTCTCTTTGATTATCTTAATTTCTTCAGCCTCTATGTGGCTGTTTTAATTCCAAAAAATTGTTTCTGAATAAACGATTCATACCACTTTTTCTTTCTTTTACTCGAAAACATTTAAACTATAACTCCAAATATTTACCTACTTTACAACTGTCAAGCATTCGGTTGTTGTAAATGATGCAACCATAAATACAAATTTGAACACTGATATGACAGGTTTGAGGCTAGGATGTGGTTTCATATATCCCATTACTTGTTTCCTAAATCTGGCGCGAGGCCAAAAGTTATTATTGACGTAATATATTTTTAATATTTGTTAAATTTAAGATTTTTTATCATAAAGACACCTGTCCCTTGGAAAATAACCATCATTATATTTTAAAACCTTTTGGGGTTATTGAAGAAATGAAAACGGGTAGGCTTCTGCGCCCGAAATGTCAAGAAAATTATTAAGTGAAATTTCGAAAAATTTTGTTGAAAATTGGTTTAAAATTGAGGTCATTTTGCATATTTTGAACATTTCAAAGGACGATTCTGGAAAACCAATTTTAGTTATCGAAGAAATGAAAACGGATATGGTTCGGGGGGCCCGAAATGTCAAGAAAATGTATTAAGTGAAATTTCGAAAATTTTGTTGAAAAAATTTGGGGGAAAATTGAGTCATTTTTGCATATTTTTGAACTTTTCAAAGGACGATTCGGGAAAACCATTGGAGTTACGAAGAAATGAAAACGGATATGGCTTTTTGCGGCCCCGAAATGTGCAAAAAATGTATTAAGTGAAATTTCGAAAATTTTGTTGAAAATTGGTTTAAAATTAGTCATTTTGCATATTTTTTGAACATTCAAAGGACGATTCTGGAAAACCATTGGAGTATCGAAGAAATGAAAAAGATATGGCTTCTGCGGCCCGAAAATGTGCAAGAAAATGTTTAAGTGAAATTTCGAAAATTTTGTTGAAAATTTGGGTTAAAATTGAGGTCATTTTGCATATTTTTGAACTTTCAAAGGACGTTTCTGGAAAACCATTGGGAGTTATCGAAGAAATGAAAAGGATATGGCTTCGCGGCCCAAATGTGCAAGAAAAAGTATTAATGTTTTTTTGTTTAAAGGTGAAATTGGTCATTTGCATATTTTGACTTTCAAAGGACGATTGGAAACCATTTGGGTTTCGAAGAAAAAAACGATATGGCTTCTGCGGCCGAATGTGAAAAAATGTTATTAAGTGAAATTTCGAAAATTTTGTTAAAAATTGGTTGAATTTGGGTCATTTTGCTATTTTTGAAAATTTCAAAAACGATCTGGGAAAACCATGGAGTTATCGAAGAAATGAAAACGGATAGGCTTCTGCCTGAAATGTGCAAGAAAATGTATTTAAGTGAAATTTCGAAAATTTTGTTGAAATTGGTTGAAAATTGAGGTCATTTTGCATATTTTTGAACTTTTTAAAGACGATTTTCGATTCTAAAAAAACCATTGAGTTTATCGAAGAAATGAAAACGGATATGGCTTCTGGGGCCCGAAATGTCAAGAAAATGTATTAAGTGAAATTCGAAAAATTTTGTTAAAAATTGGTTGAAAATTGAGGTCATTTTGCATTTTTTAAAATTTCAAAGCGATTCTGGAAAACCATTGGATTATCGAAGAAATGAAAACGGATATGCTTCTGCGCCCGAAATGTGCAAGAAAATGTATTAATGAAATTTCGAAAATTTTGTTGAAAATTTTGAAAATTGAGGTCATTTTGCATATTTTGAACATTTCAAAGGACGATTCTGGAAAACCTTGGAGTTATCGAAGAAATGAAAACGGATATGGCTTCTGCGCCCGAAATGTGCAAGAAAATGTATTAAGTGAAATTTCGAAAATTTTGTTGAAAATTGGTTGAAAATTGAGGTCATTTTGCATATTTTTGAACATTTCAAAGGACATTCTGGGAAAACCATGGAGTTATCGAAGAAATGAAAACGGATATGGCTTCTGCGGCCCGAAATGTGCAAGAAAATGTATTAATGAAATTTCGAAAATTTTGTTAAAATTGGTTGAAAATTGAGGTCATTTTGCATATTTTTGAACATTTCAAAGACGATTCTGGGAAAACCATTGGAGTTATCGAAGAAATGAAAACGATATGGCTTCTGCGCCCGAAATGTGCAAGAAAATGTATTAAGTGAAATTTTCGAAAATTTTGTTGAAAATTGGTTGAAAATTGAGGTCATTTTGCATATTTTTGAACTTTCAAAGGACGATTCTGGGAAAACCATTGGAGTTATCGAAGAAATGAAAACGGATATGTTTCCTGCGGCCCGAAATGTGCAAGAAAAATGTATTAAGTAAATTTCGAAAATTTGTTGAAAATTGGTTGAAAATTGAGGTCATTTGCATATTTTGAACATTTCAAAGGACGATTCTGGAAAACCTTTGGGAGTTATCGAAGAAATGAAAACGGATATGGCTTTCTCGGCCCGAAAGTGCAAGAAAATGTATTAAGTGAAATTTCGAAAATTTTGTTGAAAATTGGTTGAAAATTGAGTCATTTTGCATATTTTTGAACATTTCAAAGGACGATTCTGGAAAACCATTGGATTATCGAAGAAATGAAAACGGATATGGCTTCTGCGGCCCGAAATGTGCAAGAAAATGTATTAAGTGAAATTTCGAAAAATTTTGTTGAAAATTGTTGAAAATTGAGGTCATTTTGCATATTTTTGAACATTTCAAAGACGATTCTGGGAAAACCATTGGAGTTATCGAAGAAATGAAAACGATATGGCTTCTGCGGCCCGAAATGTGCAAGAAAAATTAAGTGAAATTTCGAAAATTTTGTTGAAAATTGGTTGAAAATTGAGGTCATTTTGCATATTTTTGAACATTTCAAAGGACGATTCTGGAAAACCATTGGAGTTATCGAAGAAATGAAAACGGATAGGGCTCTTCTGCGCCCAAATGTGCAAGAAAATGTATTAAGTGAAATTTCGAAAATTTTGTTGAAAATTGGTTGAAAATTGAGGTCATTTTGCATATTTTTTGAACATTTCAAAGGACGATTCTGGAAAACCATTGGAGTTATCGAAGAAATGAAAACGGATATGGCTTCTGCGGCCCGAAATGTGCAAGAAAATGTATTAAGTGAAATTTCGAAAATTTTGTTGAAAATTGGTTGAAAATTGAGGTCATTTTTGCAATATTTTTGAACATTTCAAAGGACGATTCTGGAAAACCATTGATTATCGAAGAAATGAAAACGGATATGGCTTCTCGGCCCGAAATGTGCAAGAAAATGTATTAATGAAATTTCGAAAATTTTGTTGAAAATTGGTTGAAAATTGAGGTCATTTTGCATATTTTTTGTAACATTTCAAAGGACGATTCTGGAAAACCATTGAGTTATCGAAGAAATAAAACGATATGGCTCTGCGGCCCGAAATGTGCAAGAAAATGTATTAAGTGAAATTTCGAAAATTTTGTTGAAAATTGGTTGAAAATTGAGTCATTTTGCATATTTTTGAACATTTCAAAGGACGATTCTGGAAAACCATTGGAGTTATCGAAGAAATGAAAACGGATATGGCTTCTGCGGCCCGAAATGTGCAAGAAAATGTATTAAGTGAAATTCGAAAATTTTGTTGAAAATTGGTTGAAAATTGAGGTCATTTTGCATATTTTGAACATTTCAAAGGACGATTCTGAAAACCATTGGAGTTATCGAAGAAATGAAAACGATATGGCTCCTGCGCCCGAAATGTCAAGAAAATGTATTAAGTGAAATTTCGAAAATTTTGCTTCTGCGGCCCGAAATGTGCAAGAAAATGTATTAATGAAATTCGAAAATTTTGTTGAAAATTGGTTAAAAATTGAGGTCATTTTGCATATTTTTGAACATTTCAAAGGACTTTTCTGGAAAAACCATTGGAGTTATCGAAGAAATGAAAACGGAATGGCTTCTGCGGCCCAAATTGCAAAAAAAATGTTTTAAGTGAAATTTCGAAAATTTTTTAAAATTGGTTAAAAAATTGAGGCATTTTGCATTTTTTTTGATAATTTAAAAAGACGATTCTGGAAAACCATGGAGTTTCGAAGAAATGAAAACGGATATGCTTCTGCGGCCCGAAAGTGCAAGAAAATGTTTAAGTGAAATTTCGAAAATTTTGTTGAAAATTGGTTGAAAAGGGGGTCATTTGCATATTTTTAACATTTCAAAGGACATTCTGGGAAAACCATTGGAGTTATCGAAGAAATGAAAACGGATATGGCTCTGCGGCCCGAAATGTGCAAAAAATGTATTAAGTGAAATTTCGAAAATTTTGTTGAAAATTGGTTGAAAATTGAGGTCATTTGCAATTTTTGAACATTTCAAAGGACGATCTCGGGAAAACCATTGGAGTTATCGAAGAAATGAAAACGGATATGCTTCTGCGGCCCGAAATGTGCAAGAAAATTATTAAGTGAAATTTCGAAAATTTTGTTGAAAATGGTTGAAAATTGAGGTCATTTTGCATATTTTTGAAATTTCAAAGACGTTTTTGGAAAACCATTGGAGTTATCGAAAAATAAAACGGATATGGCTTCTGCGGCCCGAAAGGCAAAAAATGTATTAAGTGAAATTTTCGAAAATTTTGTTGAAAATTGGTTAAAATTGATCATTTTGCATATTTTTTGAACATTTCAAAGGACGATTCGGAAAACCATTGGAGTTATCGAAGGAATGAAAAGGGATATGGCTCCTGCGGCCCGAAATTGCAAAAAATGATTAAGTAAATTCGAAAAATTTTGTTGAAAATTGGTTTAAAAAATTTTAGTCATTTGCTTTTTTGAATTTCAAAGGACGTTTTCGGGGAAAACCATTGATTAACGAAGAAATGAAAACGGTATGGTTTCTGCGGGCCCGAAATGTCAAAGAAAATGTATTAAGTAAAATTTTTCGAAAATTTTGTTGAAAATTGGTTGAAAATTGAGGCTTTTGCATATTTTTGAACATTTCAAAGGACGTTTTCGGGGAAAACCATTGGAGTTATCGAAGAAATAAAAAGGGATATGGTTTCCCTGCGGCCCGAAAGTGCAAGAAAATGTATTAATGAAATTTCGAAAATTTTGTTGAAAATTGGTTAAAAATTGAGGCATTTTGCATTTTTTTAAAATTTTTCAAAGGACGATTCTGGGAAAACCATTGGAGTTATCGAAGAAATGAAAACGGATATGGCTTCTGCGGCCCGAAATGTGCAAAAAAAATGTATTAAGTGAAATTTCAAAAATTTTGTTGAAAATTGGTTAAAAATTGAGGTCTTTTTGCTATTTTTGAACATTTCAAAGGACGATTCTGGAAAACCATTGAGTTATCGAAGAAATGAAAACGGATATGGCTTCTGCGGCCCGAAATGTGCAAGAAAATGTATTAATAAAATTTTCGAAAATTTTGTTGAAAATTGGTTGAAAATTGAGGCCCATTTTGCATATTTTTGAACATTTCAAAGGGCGATTCTGGGAAAAACCATTGGAGTTATCGAAGAAATGAAAACGGATATGGCTTCTGCGGCCCGAAATGTGCAAGAAAATGATTTAAGTGAAATTTCGAAAATTTTTGTTGAAAATTGGTTGAAAATTGAGGTCATTTTGCATTTTTTGAACTTCAAAGGACGATTCTGGGAAAACCATTGGAGTTATCGAAGAAATGAAAACGGATATGGCTTCTGCGGCCCGAAAGTGCAAGAAAATGTATTAAGTGAAATTTCGAAAATTTTGTTGAAAATTGGTTGAAAATTGAGGTCATTTTGCATATTTTTGAACATTTCAAAGACATTCGGAAAAACCATTGGATTTATCGAAGAAATGAAACGGATATGGCTTCTGCGGCCCGAAATGTGCAAGAAAAATGTATAAGTGAAATTTCGAAAATTTTGTTGAAAATTGGTTGAAAATTGAGTCATTTTGCATATTTTTGAACATTTCAAAGGACGATCTGGGAAAACCATTGGAGTTATCGAAGAAATGAAAACGGATATGGCTTCTGCGGCCCGAAATGTGCAAGAAAATGTATTAAGTGAAATTTCGAAAATTTTGTTGAAAATTGGTTAAAATTTGAGGTCATTTTTCATATTTTTGAACTTTCAAAGGAGTTTTGGGAAAAAACCATTGGATTATCGAAGAAATAAAACGGAATGGCTTCTTGGGCCCGAAAGTAAAAGAAAATATATTAATGAAATTTAAAAAATTTTGTTAAAATTTGGGGTTGAAAATTGGGTTTTTCATTTTGTTTTTTTTTGAACATTCAAAGGACTTTCTGGAAAACCTTTTGGAGTTTTAAGAAAAAAAAGGGATATGGTTTTCTGCGGCCCGAAATTAAAAAAAAAATGTATTCAGTAAAATTTTCAAAATTTTTTAAAAAAATTGGGGTTTAAAAATTGAGGTTTTTTGCATATTTTGAACATTTCAAAGGACGATTCTGGAAACCTTGGAGTTATCAAGAAATAAAACGGATATGGCTTCTGCGGCCCGAAATGGCAAAAAAAATTTTTTAAAAGTAAATTTTTAAAAAAAATTTTTTAAAAAATTGGGGTTTAAAAAATTGAGGTCATTTTTCATTTTTTTAAACATTTAAAAGGGACATTCTGGGAAAACCTTTGGAGTTATAAAAAAATGAAAACATATGGTTCTGCGGCCCAAAAAGCAAAAAAATTTTTTAAGTGAAATTTCGAAAATTTTTTTAAAAAATTGGGTTTAAAAAATTGAGGTCTTTTGCTATTTTTGAACATTTAAAGGGACTTTGGGAAAACCCTTTTGGTTTTATCGAAGAAAAAAGGGGATGGGGCTTCGGGGGCCCAAATTGAAAAAAAATGTTCAGAAAAAAATTCAAAATTTTTGTTAAAAAGGTTGAAAAAGAGGTCTTTTGCTATTTTTGAACATTTCAAAGGACGATTGGGGGAAAACCATTGATTATCAAGAAATGAAAACGATATGGTTCTGCCCCCGAAATGTGAAAAAAAATGTTTAAGAAAAAATTCAAATTTTTGTTAAAATTTGGGGTTAAAAAAATTGAGGTTTTTTTTGCATTTTTTTAAAACATTTAAATAATAAAAAAAATAATAAAAAATATGTTTATTACCCGAAAGATTAAAGGCATTACATAAAGTACATAACAAAATATTAACAAAAAAATTAAAAATTTTAACATAATAGTAACAATTTGCGACATTCTTTTTTAAGGGGGGTTGAGGGAATACCAAAAAACCCAAAGTGTTGCATTCGTTAAAAAACATCAAACCAAAAAAAAAAAAAAAGGGGGAATTAATGCAAATTTTGTTTTATGAAGGTATAAAAAACAGCCTGGCGTACAACCTTTCGGATTGACACATTAAGACCTACCAGGCTAGCAATAGGGGCTTCAATTAAACCATTAAAATTTAAAAAAAAAACATAGTTTGGATACTTACGACGATTTCTAGTGTATTACGACAGATAAGTGCAACAAAGGTTTACTGCAAACATTCCACCCAAAAACTTAATTTGCATTTTTAAAATTTGACTTGGCAGCTTAATTGGCTTTTGTGATGATAAAAAAAGGGGGACCAGTTGACCAATTGAATTCCATATCGATCGACTAACGAAAATAAAATATCAAATGGTTCTGAGTTACTGAATTTCCCGCCACCGTTTAAAAAAACCCCCCAAAAATTTTCACCTCTAAAAACAAATTTCACAGGATGACGAAAGATAATTTAGGTCAAATAGAACCCAAACCTTTTGGGATGGAAAAATGTCTAGGGGGGTTTTTTCAGTAGGTACAATAACTAAGGCATTTTTCGACTAAAGCACTTTTCTTTGCTTTTTTTAAAAATTTTTTTTAGACATATGTTGTTTACACCAATCGTTAAGACAATAAGATCATTTGTCAAAGTTTTATGTCAAACATGGAATCAACCTTTTTAAAACTTCAAGTCACTGATACAGTAAAATTTGAGTTGAAATTAACAAAAACGTTAATAAGTTTAAAAAAAAAAGGGGTCCTAAACCCGAGCCTTGAGGAACTCCAATGTTAATTTGTAGGAATTTGAACTTCTTAAAATTTAAAAAAGTAGACATGATATAAAGATTGAATCCCCGAAAGAAAGGATCACGAAAACCGAAGTAGAAGTTTTGTATCAAAATGGGGGATCAACAAATCAAACGCCTTTGGAAGTCTGGGATGCAGTGAATTTCCAACCTCCCAAAAGCTTAAAAATAATTTTTTTATGTATACAAAAATTGATTCGTTGATCTACCGAACAAAAACCTGTTGGACACATGTTACGTTTCTAAAAAAACACTTATGAAACTGGGGACAAGTTTTTTAAAAATTTTCGAAGAACTGAAAATCTAACGGTCGATGTTTTCAAATTTTTGCTTATTGCCAGATTTTTAAAATTGGGACCACACGTGCAGATTTCCCAAGTCAGGAAATTTTTTCCCCCAAATTATTAAAAAAAAGAAAATTCGTGTTAGTGGTTAAAAACCCAAGAATCTTGCATTATAAAAAAAAGTTGGGTAACCATCTGGGGCCCGCACCCTTGTTTAAGTTTAGAGCATTAAGTTCCTTGCTACCAAATCTTCCGTATATCACAGAGCTGATGTCAACAAAAAGTCAATTGTGTAAGGAATTTATTCTACACCCGCGGGGTTATTGATATACGGAAAAAAAAAACTGGCAAACTATCAACTTGTTTTGAACCCCCAAAAAACAATACTTTAGAAATCATTAATTTGAAAAGCCAACTGTTTTTTACACCTTAATAAAAAATTTCCCAAAATGTTTTGGGGTTGAGTTGATTTTTGATTCGGTGTTCTTAAAAAAATTTTTGTAACAGCAAGCGATTTCTTGTTTACTTTGGCTCTAATTAAACTGAAATTATAATAATCTTTATCACGGCTTATTCTTTTAAGACGATTTTTTTTCTTCTCAATCACTAAAAATTTTTAGTTTCAGGGGGGAAACCAAGAGGGAAAAAATTTTTCTTTTAATTTCCGGTTTTGGAAAAATTATCAC